>OMLB01016652.1:0-20355 GCA_900302555.1 Myripristis jacobus
GCGAGCTATTTTTATCTTGAAATGTTCAAAACAGCAGGTGATGTTGAAAAGGTACGGTGGCCTCTGCCTCTCCCACATATTGTACCTCCACACACACACACATACACACATAACTCCATGTCCAGGAGCACATTTACAGACACACTGGTCTGCCCACATATGCATCATGTATCCCCATCCCCCAACCCCATACATGCACTCAGATACACTCTCTCACACACCGGCATCTGCCCACGTTGATGTTTCATCGTCTCTCCAGTCCATATTGGTCAGGTTGTTATATAAATTCTCCAACATTACTTCATTCTCTTAATGGATTTCATGGATGGATGAAAAACTTTTTTGTCATTTTCATCTGACCAAGTTGCTGCCAATATTTTTGTTCTCTCTACAGATGGACCAGAACAGAATAATCTCTGTACTAGAAGAAGCCTTCACCCAAGTTCTTCACTAGCAACATTTCCTTCAGTCTCATTGCTGTGTCTTCATAAGGACACCCTTTCAGCCCTGTTACCTTTCCTTCATTATTACACAACGCCATTGCTGTATTTTGTAATTATTCCTGGCTTTTCTACTCAACCCATAGGTGGTAATGCTGACAAGAGAGTGGGGTTTTGCCCCAGCATCCAAATTTAACACATTGTAAAAGCACACAGTTCTCTTCATTAGCACACACAGATGGATAAATTCAAGCTCACTCAGAAGCCATATGTAGTGAAAGTGCTGTAGCATTTTGAATGACATTTGCGGGGATTTCATCATTTCTGTTAAGGCATCCAAAACATACTTGGGAGGCCTGCCTGTATATGTGTTCAAGAGCAAATCAGAATGTTAAATAGTCCTCATTAGAATGTAAACCCCACAGATGAGTTGTCACACCGTATCATATCAGCATCACTCTCAGGTTTACACTAACCTCCACCACCCATCAAATACCTGGCTGTGTTATATAATGGGCTGGTCCTGGTTATCTTATGATTCATGTGGCCTTGTGCCAGTGAGTCATCTCTTATGGTTCAACGGATTGGGGTCCTAGAATTAAAGAACATATTTAAATGTGTGTTTTGGGATGCAACACTGAAGGAAAAGGAAAACAAAAAAAAAACTTGAGAGACTTATTCAGGATTTTACCAGAGCTATTCCAGATCCCTCTCACCTCAGTTTTGCCTGGTCTGACTGACCACAATCAAAACTGTCACTGAACACACTCTCTCACAGATGGGAACATAACTCTTCCTCCACAGAAGAATGTACATTAATTATCCCACCCTGATTAATCATTTTCATTTGGTTCCTTTTCTCATTTGATTATTTGTTCTGCTTCAAACACTTCCCTAGCTCCACTTCCCTAGAGTAATTTGAGTTTGAAAACTAGAAAGCAGGAGTGTAAACCTTTACATTTCACAGAAAACACACAGTCAGTGTGCTGCATCATAGAAAGTCATGTTTAGGGTTACCATCTAGCCAGTTTTCTCTGGAAAAGAAGTTAATATAGTTACTGTGAGATACGAATCAGTGTTACCCAATTTCAGTTTATACTTTTGTTTTTATATTTTACTTTCTGAATTCTTCTACCATTTGCCTTCTTGTGAATTTACACATACGCACATGCCTTAAAATTTTGTCTGTTTTTTGTTATTTTGTTCTTTGTAGTACAAGTTGCTGCTGATTGGGTTCGCACATGCTACTCTGCCTTTAAAGATCTAGTGTCGTTGTGGTCACCATCGTCTGCATGTGTACTGAACTCAGCTGCCATATACTGTGGATAGAAAACAGCCTTTTCTCATTTAGATCTGTGTGGGAGAGCAAGATGTTTTATTTATGGTATAAATTTATCTTTTTTTTTGTGATTGTTTACTGTGGTGTCACCTAGAGACCACATTGTCAAGAGTCTGAGCCAATACAGTACTGTAGTGTTTCTTTGTTAGATTGATAATAGACCATGTGATCAAAATGCAAACAGCTGGTTTGACATCATTATCCCTCCCACAGTGCATATGCTGTAAAAATCAACCCCTCCTCAAAGCTGTTATGTGGACTTCAGAAATACACATGATGTAACTATAATGTATTTTTCTCAACAAGGGTCACTAAACAGAAGCTTGGCTCATGCAAAAGACAGCAGGTGAAAGCACAAATCTCTTCTGTGTTGTCAAATGGGCACCTTGATATTTCCTACAGCACATCCAGATGCCTCAACAGTCAAAATTCTGGCAGGTGAGAGGGATGTTGTCAAACCACAAGGAAACCAGTGATATGTCTGTTTTTTGTTGCTGTTTTTTTTTCTCATCTTCAAGCTGGAATCAGGGGTCATTTGATGCAGAGGGTTTGGCCATCCATGTTTACATCCTGGAAGCCATATTGATGCTTGTATTGAGCTGCGGGAGTTGCCAGCGGCTGATTTGTGACCTTTGGCTTAGCGCTCTGTACAATATACCACTGACATTCTGTCCAAAAGCTCACACTTTCCATCACATTAGAAGGCAGTAGAATTGTACAGGAAACATCACCACATCACCTTCAACAATCAACACATAAAAAAACAAAAAGGCATGTATAGGTTTAATTGTTTAATTCTGCTGGCATCGTAGTGACATCATATTGTCTGCATTGTTGCACTCAAAATGCCAGCTAAATAGGAGTGTGAGCTTTCAGACAGCTTTCCTCTGATGCTTGTCGCTGAGTTGCTTAGCAACAGTCGGAGGTACAATGTGAAGCTAACTTGGCTGCATCTGACAAACTGCAGTTGCCAAACTCGGAGTGACTCAAAGGAAAAGACCTGTCACTTCTGCTAAGAAGAAGTCCTGTATTAGTGTGACATTGTCTCTATACTGTTATGTCTTGCTGTCTGTTGTCTGACCATTCTTGCTGACTGGCGCTGTAACAAATTTTTTTCGGTTTCATATATTTTAACTTCTCCAAGTGTTCTTAATTTGACCTGTCACTTGTGAGATTAGATAAATCCAGTCTCAAGTATTTTCAGTGCAATCAGCTACAATTATGCTCAAGTCTGCTTTCTTGCTATACTGTAAATCTGTTCAGTTGTGTTATGACTTTACTGTGTTACAGTGTTTTTATTTGTGAACAGCTAAGATTGTATAATCCAAAGAGGTGTTCCTCTAAGGCGAGTTGGGAGAGTGTAGGCTACGTGTCTGTCTCCTGTGTTGATAGTGTTAAAACCAACCAATGTGACCATCAGAGAAGCCTTATACTGATGCTTTGTCTCTTTCTTCTTTCCCCTCACAATAATGTTCAGACTGTGTCTTTGTCAACATGCATCTTTTCCACCCAAGATGGTGGTGTTGAAACAATGGTTAGCTTGTAATTATTTGCAGTGGGCCAGTTCAGCCCTGTACTCAAGTATGTGATCATATTGTTATGTTTGGTTCGTGTATTTCACGTGATATGAATGGCACTTTGTGTGTGCGTGCATGTGTGTTACGTATTCTGACTGAATCTGCAATGTCAACCTGCAATGACTTTGGTGTTATTTCAAATAAATATCTTCAAAATAACAATATGCCTCAAATTCTTATTTGTGCAGAGAAATATAGTAGGCTATAATACATTGTAATATATGATATATTATGGTAAGCCTACAAGAAGGGCTTTCTGTTCATATTACAGTTGCACTGTTGATTGAAAACTGGATTTGATGACTGACCCTGAGTATCTGCAGGTCCTTAGAGTCTTAAAATGTCTTAAATTTAGCAAATATTAGGCCTTAAAGGTCATTAAATGGTCTCAATTTTGAATTTACGAGGTCTTAATTTCCACACAAACATGTTATCCAATTTCATTTATTCACCTTTCTTCAAATTCAATTTCTTTTTATCAAAAATTGTCAAGCTCTCCTGCATGAAATTCAACACAGACTTTATACTTACTCTCATATTAACATGCACATAAGAAAACAGATTTTTCGACCACAAATATCTTAGGACTTACCTGTTCCAAGTCCTGTAGAAAAAAAAAGAAAAAAATAAGTCCTGATTTAATTTTTTTTTTACACCAGTTGCTAAATGAGTCTGTGTAATCATGTAATCAATAACCAAACATTCCTACCTAAAACTGACCTCGGCACAAAACCTTATATAGCCTACCTACAATGCTCATTTGAATAAAGAAAGATGATTTTTGGAAAAAGTGTTCTTAAATTTTGTTAAAATTTCAGTCTAAAAGCGCTAAATTCTAACTCTCTGACACCTGTAGACATTCAGTGGCCCAGTATTTCTTATAATTTAGACGGGAGCCCTTGCATTACACTTCCCAAATGACTCGACCGCCTCTCAGCGACCACAGACTCCGCAGGTAACCGACAGGTGAGCCAGGTGACGTCACGGCGGGTACAGGAAGTGGAGATCGACAGACGTAGGTGTTTTTGTCGCTGCTGCTCTGTGGATTTCAGCTGTCGTTTCATTAATATCGACTGAAGTTTGGTGATCCGGCTGTAGCTTTGTTGCAAGGAAAGCTGCAGGAATGATGTGCGCTTTTGGTGAGTGATTTTCCGATTGCGTTTAGCGGGGGAGTTAGTTGGCGCAAGGCCTGTGTGTGTGTGTGTGTGTGTGTGTGTGTGTGTGAGGTGCCACAGGCCCGCAGGTGGGACCGTGCAGGTGCTTTTCATCTGCGGCTGCACGTTGAACACAAAACGGACTATTAGTGATCATTAGGGGATCTATGTGTTCACCTTAGGGAGCTTGTAACCCATTTAATCCATGTTTAAAGAGCGTCCATGTGGTGGATCATACAACCTCCCCAGCTCCTCTCACTGTAACACACACACACACACGCACGCACACACGCACACACACATACATACAATGGAAGAGGAGTTAATCACGTCCGTGTGTGTTGTATGCAAATAGGCCCGGTGTTACTTGTTCCTTCCTACTCTCTCAGCTCCACCTGTCCAGTCTAATGCAGTTCAATGCAGCAGCTCTGCCATAAATTCTACCTTTTTAACAAAGTTTATAATGTTCAGTTTGTATTAACACTGTGGAGGATGTGTAAAATTAATTCTGTGTTTATTACAGAGGTTGTAGTTTGCAGAGGTCTTGTACTGGACTGCATTATATTGAGAGGTGTTTCTAATTTTTTTGTCCTCCCTATTAATATACATCAGGGGGGACAGAATAGTGGAAACAGCTGTCAGTAAAATGCAGTCCAGTCCAATAGCAGCACTAACTATGAGCTCAATGCCAAACAAAGAAGTGAATGAACACCTCTGTTACTGTGACAACAAGAAAAGCTGAGCATTATAGGCAGCAGGAAAGGAAACTTTAAAGCAGGACAGTTGTATTTGTGACTGTATTAGATTGTACAGGTGGGCCTAATAGAGTGGCCACTGAGCGTGCATCAGTGCTAAAGGAAGCGTCTGTTCCCCTGATGTGTCGGGAAGTGGCAACAGTGTCGCCATCATATGTCTAATGACACACTCGTACACTGGCTGTTAACCCTTTCAGTGCATTCATTAGTTCATCACTTTAGTGTGTGGTTGTCTGGCTCTCAGTGGATGTGTGTAACACTGCACATTTCATCTCCCAAAAGTTCAAAACATAATGAACACTCAGTCGTCCTGTGGGTCCAATCATCACTGACGAGAACTTTGTAGGGTGTGTTGGTGTCTTTTGGTGTTGGTGTCTTTTGAGGTTTGGTTTCACACCCCTACTAACTATCTAACTAACTATCCAAAAATGTCTGTAGGTCTGTAATGCATTTCTTTCCCCTCCAACTCCTCTCCTTAATGGCAGACTGTGCAGTTTCAAATGGGAGGTCACCCCACCTTGTTATGATGTGGTAAATAATTATGAATGACACTCAGTCCTCAAAATAAAGGATCTTTGAAATGCCTCAAGAGTCCAGGACAGCTCTTTTACCCTGTCATCATAACCCAAAACACAAGAGCATTTCACTTCATTGTTTGTGTTTTTGTGGGCATTTGACATCAAAACATTATGTTCAGTACAGGCATTTCAAAAATGTTTTGTTAATTCTCTGGGTTATTAGTCTTGGCATGAACCTGAGGGGTTTTCCCCATCCTCAGCCTCAACCTCAAGGTGTGTGCCCTCCCATTTCAAACCGCCTTTAACTGTTTTTAATTGTGTTTATATATCTCCACACCTGTTGGCTGTTCATATACTGCTTTATCACTTTTACTGTTTAATGATAATATTACTATCCTATTGTTTTTGCTGCTGCAAAGACCTAGTTTGCCCGTTTGCCCACAGGGATTAACAAGGCTTCATCTTATCATCATCTCGTTTTGTTTTGTATTCGCCACATACAAGAAATCTGTATTTTATTTTATTTTTAAATCTATAAATATAACAAAAAAACAGTAATCAAGTATAGCTGAGGCAGAAAGGGCCAATAAGATGAGATGACTAGTATTTGCCTGAATATGACATCCCACCCCTAGCACACACATATATCTATTAATGTAATGTCATGTGTACTGTTGCGCACACAACAGAAATTATCTGGCCTCACCTACACTGAGATTTCTCATTTTTCTTCTTCAGATAACTCATTTATAAATTGTCGTTTAGAGTTATTTGCTGGGAGAGTCGGGTTATAAACAAATGATGGACACTCTCCAGCCAGTCAGCTTCATGTTTCCACTCAGCAGGTGCTTTAGGTGAATGCGCACTGGATATCTCTTGTTTTGCCGTATTTCAGATCTAGAGCAAGGCCCAGGGAGGCTGATGAAGAAGGGGCTCTCCCTCATCCTGGTCGGCCATATCAACTTCATCCTGGGAGCGATCGTCCACGGCAACGTCCTGCGCCATATTTCCAAACCCAACCAACACATCACCACAGAATACACCGCCGCCAATATCATCTCTGTCACCTCTGGCCTGCTGGTGAGTCAGTGGACAGGCTCATCTGTACCAACAGGAGACTTTCTATGATTCATGAATCAGGGCAACGTGCCTGTGCTCACCTCAAAGTGATTATTACTTAGCTTGCCAGCACTACTGTGTATTTTCCTCCTTATTCAAGGCCGAACTTGCCTATAAAGGAGCCACTTATGTTGTTTTGTAAATAAGTCGAGAGCAAGCTCCATTACACTGAATTATTAGCGCCAAGTTGTTGATAATGATATGGCATTCTCATGTCAGATTTGCTTGAAATCTATCTTTACATTCAGAATACATGCCTCCATTAGAATATCCACACAGATGGGTCACAAAATGTATAGCTGATTTTAATCCTACCTTCTTTTTTTTTTTTTTTTTTTTGGTCTGGCCTCCAAATGAGAAATTGAGTCATGTCCTGGAGCTCAAGGCTGTAATCACATCTGAGCACTCCCTGCCCATAAGTAAAGAAACCCTTGTCCATGATAAAGAAACACTGCTCAGAAAGACTTGTTTTGTCATTTGAATCTTGCAGAGTATCGCCACTGGGATTATTGCCATCGTGGTGTCAAGGAATCTCTCTGTGTTGAAACTGGTAGGAACTTGTTTCTCAAGACGTTTTGTGCTCCTGTAACCGTAACCACACTGTCATTCACGCTGTCTTGCTGTTAATGTGCCATCAGTGCTTTCTCCCAGAAGCACACCTCACCTCGTTTTTCTCTTTCTCTGATTGTTTTTATCTGATTTTCTCTCTGTTTCTGCAGCAAATAGGCCTTCTTATTGGCTCCTTCCTGAACGCCCTGCTGTCAGCGGCATGCAGCTTTGGGCTCATCTGGGCCATCAGCCTCACCGTTGCCTACGATGGGCGGGGCTTGATGCAGGGATGTAATGAGTCCGTGGTGCCAATCAACGCTCGGGCACCCGTCAATGTGCAGTGCCCCTTTGACACAACACGGATCTATGTGAGTCCAATCTTTTTCTTCTTGAATTGTCGAAGTAGCTGTGGACGCATGGAAGCAGTTGTTGTACACTGCCTGTTTACTATTACAGGAATAGTTCACCCTAAATAAAAAAGTTATTTTCCCACCCACTCCTAGTGTAATCTGTGTCCAGATTGAACAATGGAAAACTGAATCTCTCAACCCCAAATTTGTTCTCTCTGGGAGTGGATGGATACAGTTTGTCTGTGTTCCTCAGCAGGAAATAGTTCCCAATCAAACTGTTAACTCCTGAGGGCTGTTGATTCTGTCAGGGGTCCACGGTTTTGGAAAGAGCTGTTGCGCTAGAGTTTTTCACATGCAAATTTTTGACAATTTGAGCTCCGCAAAGCTCAAATTTTCTATTCAGCCTCATAGTATTGAGGTGCCGGGAGGTAGGGAAGATCACAGCCGACTGGAAACCGCACCAGATCACACAGAAACTATCTGGATGAATAGATTTTACTAGGAGTATTTTTTTGTATTTTGGATGAACGGTTCCTTTAATACACATTTCCCTGAGTGACTTTTTCCTGTATCTTTCCACTTTCTCTCTTATCAACACAAGGTGCACCTCTTACGCCATGACAGTTCAAGCAACCACTGAAACAGAAATATTCAACCTCTCCCCTTGTATCAGTGTTGCCAAAGATACTCAGATAAAGGAATATGATGAAGATGACACGAACTGCATGAAACTTGAATACACTGCTTGTCCCCTGAGTGGATGCGTTTGGTTTTTTTTTCTGCCTAGCAACATCTCTGCAGCAGAGAGCACCAACACACAGCTGAAATGGAGCAGGGCTAAACAAACTCACTTTTTCCTCGTTTGTCAGTTTAGTGTCAGGATCATAGAAATGGGTCCAATATTTAAAACTACTTCTGCCATTGGAGTCAACAAATTCAGCAGCAGTGTTGCATTTAAAGCCTGGTATGCACTGTGCAATTCTGGGATGTCCCAGACAAAAGATGACCAACGTGGAAGAAACGTGGTGATATCTTTGGTCGTGGCTCCAAAGTGGTAGCCCTACATCTCACTGTGAGAGAGGTTCAAAGATAGACGTTGTCACTGTCTAGTGACCAAAGATGGCCCGGGACAAAATCCTGACAGTGTCAGAAATTTAGGATAACCATCTCACAATGTGACTGCTGCTATGACCCACGTCTGCTAACCGACCAACAGGAATGCAGCATAAAATGATGCACTGGTCAACACAAAACTAGTGCTAAACCCAATGAGGGAGGTAAAACGAGCAAAACGAAATGTTTGGGCCTCCAATAAAAAAGAAAACAACCAGGTCCCCATTCTCCTCCTCCACTTCTTCTTTGGATTTTTGTCCAAACACATTAATATCATTGTTGCAGCTGTCTGCAGCTTCATAGCCAGACACCTTTCTTCCGCCTTCCTTCTCTCTCACTCTCCCCGCTCTTGTCTCTTTCTGTCTATCCCTCCCTCCCACAGTCATGGCACTGTGGATCGTTAGTGCTGTGCTGGTGCTGGTGGAGGCAGGCTTGGTTTTTCACAGTGGGACTCATTGCTCTCTTTTTCTCTCAGGATACCACCTTGGCGCTATGGATCCCTTGTGCTGTGTTGGCGGCAGTAGAGGCCGGTCTGTCTGTCTGGTGCTTTATAGTTGGATTGACTCTTAGAGGACTGGGACCCTGCAGCAACAGCTACATCAAAGAACAGGTGTGTGTGTGTGTGCGTGTGTGGTGTTGGTAGGCTCAGTTGTATGCATGTAGTGTGTGGGTTTGTGTCTGTCTGAGTCACTGTCTCACACAGTGTCTCTTGTCTACACACTTGACTCCCACATTCCCTTTCCTCCATCTCTCATCCCTCTATTCTGTCTTGCAGTTGGAGGCAGAGGCTCTGACCAGTAGGAACCCAGCAGACACTGAGTTTTCTACCCAGGGCCAAAGCCTGATTGGACAGCGCTTCAATCCTGAAGCCTGACTGGACGAAAGGCAGGAAGGACCCCACTCTGCACAGGCTACCATAACTAAATCCCAATAGAAGCTGCACAGGTGTTCAAGTGAATGGATTCTACCTTCCAGTTGGATGGTTGTGAGTCAGTTTTAGGGAAATTGTTTTATTCCCAATGAATCAAAGAGTGGTGGCTCATGCTTGAAACCACACCCCCTAATAAGCCGCCTGGATACCAAATTAGTCTGTGGTTTAATTTATAAACCAGCCAGTTTATTTTTAAATGTCAAGCTGCAAGTAGAATACATATGGGTTAAATTTATAAAGCACATCTCTCCTGGGTGAACTTTGCTGCCAGGGAGCTCCAGCTCTATGGGCTACTGATGCAACCCATCAGTGGAAAATTTATTCATAATCACACATCGTACACTCGTACAGGCTGCAAAAGGTGTGTTCCCGAGTGTGACTGAAATACAAAGCAGCCCGTTATGCAGATATTGGGATTTAGTGTGCCTGTGTGCATGTGTAGGAATGTATAAAAGGGATTTGACTCATAATGATACCAAAGAGTTTGGTAGCTGTGGAAAGAATCGATGATGCTTTCAGTCACCTCATCATACATCCCCGAGTCGAGTTTCAGTTCAGAAGTACAGAATGTACCGTGCCAAGCATGTCTTTCCATATGAAGTATCGAAGTTTCTGAAGGATGATGTTTTATATTTGCCAATGATTTTAGATGAAGCGTATATGAATTCACACTTAAGTCAAATATATTTTATTATGATTTTATTTAGTATTTTCCTGTTTGTCTACCTGCCTAGTGCTGCAGGCCTTTAAGCCAATCGGTGGCATCTTAGGTGCTCTGTCTGCAGCTTCACGTCACACATCAGTGGTTTCTTACATAAACCAACGTGAATGTAAGCCGATAATTAGCCACAAATAATCTTGTTTTTATGTGAGACCTTCTTGTACTTTGGCAAACTGGTATATTGTGGAGGTCATATGTTGTAAACATCACATGACTTTTAGGTGCATATTGTCATGATTTAGATATTTGGCTTCAAATTTTTAAAAAAACATACTTGCTAAATTGCATTACTTAAATTGCATTAAATATTTTTGTCACTGGATCATTACAGCAGCTGCAGATAGTATCATGTTCAGTGTCAGTTGTTCCACTGAGGCTCACCATTGAAAGCAAATCAAGTTCTCACTTTGTTGAAGACGGCTCAGATGCACCGACTGTACTTCATACCAGGCAGTTTGAAAAATCAAAATCTCACAAGTAAGCCTGTGAGTTCATGGCACAGAAGAGGATAAGGGCAACACAAAAATAAGGAAATCAAGTTCTGAGATTAATCTGAGAATTCTGAGAAAATTGTCAGAATTTTGAGATTAAATTCAGAAATGTCAGAATAAAGTCAGAATTCAGACTTTCATCCTAAAATTCTGTTTTAAAAAAAAGTCAGAATTCTGAGTTTAACACCATTTTAAAAGAAAACAATGACTAAATATTCTCTTTTTCTTCTTTTTTTTCTAGCTACGTCATTGTGTGGCCAACACTGTACTAAAATTAGCTGGACTTTTTTAAATGTGCATTTGAAAGAAAGCATGGGAAACAATTTAGCAAGCTATGCTTCCGTTTATATTATTATTTATCCTAAGTCTTAACTGCCAGAGGGATTAAATCAAGCACTTCTCTGAAATATCAGTAACCATTTTTAAATAGGATTTTGTTGCTGACACCCATGTAACACAGTTGCAGGGGCAAAATGAGTGTAGAAACTGAGGTTGTCTATTTGAAGCTTCTGTGAAAGTATACATATCAATGCATTTTGGTGCCTTCATGTATGCAATGTACATGCATTAATTTTTGTGTGTTTAGATATGTGCACATGGATGTGTGTACATACACACTCGTGCGTGCATGTGCATATTCACTGCTGTAAATCCATCACTGCTGTAAATCCAAATCTGTCCCCAGTGTCGGGTCCACTCACTGTCAGTTCATGCAATTCAAATACTAAGTGAAACCGCGATCTAATACTGATATATGATGTTTTTCAGTTTTGGAAACTGCAAAGAAAAGCAACATCCTGATGTGGTTGGATTGAAAGTTAATGGATCCCAACCTGGCTGTGCGTGGTGTGCTTGTAACTGCAAGTGTATTTGTGTATGTTTCAAGTGTGAATGTCAAGTGGGGTCATGTTAAGCGGTTAAGGCAGTATGTGGGCCAGCAGCTTCAGCTGGCACAACACCCCCCACGACACAGCCCCAGAGAAGATCACAGCAGATCAGCCATGAAACAGTTAATCTAGTGCTCTGCTCAATCGAGCATAAGGGAATCTTTGCACGCAATACAAATCCCCCGGCTTTCAGGGATAAATATTTACAAAGACAGCTGACTGACACAGTCATAACAAATATATATCCTTTATCGTGTGGGGCCATTTGAGTGGATATGAGAGATGATGTCATGCTGTAGACTCATGAACTCTACATCTAAAACCAGTATGATTATGGTATGAGAGAAAAGACTTTTTTACAATAGTAATTTTTTACTTGTGTTAATACATTTTAGGCAATAATTAGTTATTGTTAGCGATCCAGGTGGTCTTGTGAAGTGTCAGAACAGGCACAAATTACTGGAATTCAAGCAAAGTCATGTTAAATTATATATCAGTGATGCATAGGGAAATTCATGCCATTTCCACAGCTTTCATCTCTCATATCAACCTCCCTCATGTCTGTAGAGAGGATTGTTTCTACAAAGCTGGTGTGTGTTGATGTTGTGTACTATCATGGATTTGAAGAGATCAGATGATCAGTGAGGGGCCGCTCATGAGGATAGGCTGCCTAAACTAACAGCTGACCACCCAGCCTCAGTTTGCACTCCACCTGTTTGCTTAGAAGGTCGACATCAGTGAGATACAAAACCATTTTATCTCCAGACATTCTGCCTTTTAGAAATGAAGAAAACTTAACGTGACACTACATGTTATGATTTATTATCAGTAGGCTTGGTTGTGGGAGCCAAGATCAGGATGCAGCTCACTTGTAAATCTGCCGTATCATATCTTAATCTTATGATTAACACTTAAAAAAAAAGAAATGACTGACTGATTTAAAAAAAAAAAAAAAAAAAAAAAGAATCACATGTTAATGAAAGGAACTCACCCTTATACAGCTGATCACTGATAAAACATGATATTTTTTTTTTATTTGAACAAATTATTTAATTTGATTGAACTAAGAAGGAAATGGTACCCAACACTATCGTCTGTAGGTCTCTAATCATGGTTGAATCCCTTTATCTGTTGTTGTTTTTTGTCACTGAAGTGTTAACATCCTGAGCAAAACACATGTATGTGATGAGTTAAGATAGTAGATGAATACATTTGCACCAGATATCTGCACTTGCGGGCTTGAGAGACGCTTATCTTGTCGGAGTAGCAGGATTTTTATCTACAATTTTAAGTTGTTGCATTTTGTTTCCAAACAAAACTAGATGATTTTATCACCATGTACAAGAGCCTGATTAGCCTTAAAAAATGCAGGCATCATCATGTCCAAAATCCTCTTAATCAGTTTCCTCTGATTCTGACTGCGCTGTAAAGCCCTCTAAAGCCCAGGAGGGAATAATATGCATTTTGTAACACACTAAATGTGATGTATTCTTTTATAATGTAACAAACATGGATCAGCTGTACATTTCATGATTTGCTTCATTGTTTTTTAGCAGTATTCTCAGCTCTGATTTACTTGCATATTATAATGTATTTTATACCCTAAAAGCTGTGCTAATTGTCTTTTAATAATTACAGAATCCACTACAGAGCCAACTAGGACTCTACCAAGTTTCTTCCAAAAACACATTTCAGTGGCTCCATTTATATTTCAAGAGTTTCTGACCCACTAACATGATAATGAGTTTACCATCGTCACAAGCATATTTTTGCTCATTGTTCAAAAAACAATATTTTAAGAATAAAGTTTTTTTTATAATGTTGCTTGGTGTTAGCTTCTCTCTTTTCTACATCCCTCATTTGACAGAAAAAAAAATAGTTTTCCTCCTCATGTTAGTTCCTGATTTCAATGGAGGGTTATCAAGATGGTCCCAGGTTTGATCCCAAGTGACCCCAAAACATCAGGCTTTGCTGAAGCAAGAAATGCCTGTACTGAAACTCCACCAGCTCAAGAGACGCCTTTGTACCCAGCAGTCAGGCACAACCATCAGTTTCTCCCCAGTCAGTTGAGAATTACATAATTTGTACCCTGATCACAGCCAAGCAAATCTGGGTTTGGCTGCTTTCATACTCTGAATCACAAAATATGCAAGGAGACAGAAAGCAGCTAAGCAGGGCGCATTTCAAAGCCCTTTAAGTAAGTAGTAAATCAGTTTAAATGAAAACACAACTTTCCGTGACCCCATAATCACTCACACACACACACACACACACAGACACACAGACACACACACACATACATAAACACAGTTTCCCCACTAATGTGCTGCTGTTTGCAATGCCTTGATCACATCTTTAAGACGCACAGAACTCATGGAAATAAATGAATAGTTGAATGGTATTAAATTGAAATAGGAGCGTCCCATTCAGTCTCCATGAGTGTTATTTGAGCTCTGTGAGGCTAAACTACCTGATGACATTTAAAAAAGCGTCTTTGACCTCTGTGCAGCTTATTGAAAACGCAGCGAGCGGCGCGTATTTTCCTGTCGAAATCTCATAACAGCGACCCCTCTTTCAATGAGTTTAGAAACGGCCACCACGGTAAAAAATGCATTTACCGAGGTGAATTTTGTCACTCCGCTGCGCGCTCCCGGCGGATGCGCGCTCCCGGACTCGGCTGCATGCTGCAGGCGACCAGCTGCAAACAGTGGAACAACGAAGCACTGCAGTGAGCGGCACCGGTGGAGGCGAGCAGCGCGGCAGATCGCTCTTTATTCCTCAGACAAGGTAAATCATCAGACATTGTACAGTGCGGTTTATGTAATGCACGAATTATTGTTTTATCCTGCATTCAGAGCAAAAAAAAATAAGGCAATTAAGGAGCCATGCAGCCGGCGTCCACAGCGCTGGTGCACGGCGCACGGCTTGTGTGTGACACTGCGGTGACACACAGACACACTTCCCAGGATTGATACGCGCTCGTCTCGCCAACCTGGTGCAATTTGGCACAGCTCTTGTTTCAGGAGGCTACAGCGAGGGTGGGCCTGTATTTAATCATCAAATAAATGCTTTAATTTTTATGCTTTTTATTTTTTTTATACAAAACTGGCCAGGTGCTCCTCCCAGAGAGCAGAGAGGCTGAATGACACGCAGCGGTCCGCCTGCGTTTGTACGGCGGCGTGGAGCGCAACAGACAGGCGCCTGTATTTTATGCATATTTTTTAAAAACCATTTTAGTGTTTATTATTCCCTGCACTGGCATGTGTATAGCTGATCGACGGCTGTAGTTCGTCGAGTCCCATTGGACGGCGCCGTAAAAGACCCAATAATTACGCAGCTCAACATTATTACTACAATTAATTATTAATACGCTGATAGAGCATCACCTCTCACGTCGGATCACTTTGTTTCGCCTTATTTCACTTTTTCCGCCTAATTTGCTTTGAGGGAAAGTAAAAATGTATTGATGATGATTGATCAGAATAGGCTGTTTTTGTGACAGTGGCAGGCTTGTGTTAATCGTGAGTTTAGTGTTTAGTTTACTCCTCGGTCCGTCACCGTGACAGGGTGTGAAACATCGCAGGGCAGCGCTACCAGCTGCCCGGCCAACCTCACACAAACATGCGACTGCAGCTCCTGTGCAGGTGTACCATCACATGTTAATCACGCAGCTTGAGAAATAAATTAAGGGTCATGCAATTGCGTTGAACACACGTTTTAAATAGTCTTATGCATCAAAAGTAGGTGTGTGCGTGTGCGTGCGTGCGCAGATCAAGACAGTTTGACAGTGTGAAGGTCCATTGTCACTCAGAGGCTGTCATTACTAAACTAGGCTATTGCACAGGCTATTTCATGTTTTGTTTTGTTGTTTTTTCCCCCTGAATTATTTTGTCCACCTCAGATAGGCTGGTGTTGATTTCATTCCCATGTCGCTGGCTGACAGACGATATCATCTTGATCCTGACTTGGATAGGGTGTGGCTGATTAGAGACAACACTTAACACTCACTTTAGGCAGATAAAGTACAACAAAGCTCAGTGCTGAGCCAGCCTACCCTGTTTGTTTGACCATTCAGTCGTTCCTCCTTTGTGTTTCCTTTAACCTGCAGGACCTGCTTGAAGTGGCTACTCCAACGCGGTGACACCGAATGTGGAAGACAGGATTTTTGTTCTTCTGGTGAATCAGTCGGGAGGGTAATGACATTTGAAAGACTCGAACACGGATGATCCTCGGAAACAGCAGAAAGAGAAAGAGAGAGTAAGAGGAGACAGAGGAGAGGCGTAAAGAGAGCTTTTGGACTAAGAGGCTGATCTCTGGAAAGTTGTGTGGAAACTGCAAAGGACGAGGCGTACAGCAACCCAGAGAGGACCTCCAGCACACGGCTGATGGTGGATCCATCAACTCAGCGAGGTGTTCTCCACTGCAGAACTGAACCAGGAGAAACCTCTGGCCAGGAGATTACCAGGATGTGGCTGTGAACGGAAAATGTAGTGATATTTTTTTCCTAATAAGTAACACCTAGTAACTTGGATTTAAAACACATTCCAAAAAAGAAAAGAAAGAGAAACAAATCCTGAAATGGATGGTGAGATGAAGGAGTGACATAAAGAGCCAGCTCCATTCTCCCCCCACCACACCTCTGCCTGCATCTTTACACCCTACTCAGTGGACTACAGATGACCTCTACTCAGTGGTACTTGCAGGTATACAGAGTAAACCCACCTCTTAAGGGTGCATTTCCCCCACCAGCCTAATAGTTTTGAATGGTGGGACACTAATATCTACCTCCTCTATTACCACTGTAACAATGGGCTCCATCACTTCTAATGTTTGGAAGCTATTAGCAAATCCAGGTTCCCAAGGCTAACCAGGGCTGTGGACATCAGGACACAGGACATTGATCCAAGCCACTTTTTGGAGAAATGTCTCAAGTCAAAATGAGAGCACACATCGGGAGAGGAGCCATGAGAGACTGGTTCTCGGATACTCCACAAATCTCCTGCAGACAGATGCCCCCGCTCTGTTCCTCCATCCTCTTCATCCCCCTCTTCCTCGCCTCCTTGGTTTCTCCCACTCTGTCCATTCACGTGGACACAGTGGAGAGCCACAGTGAGTTCACCTGTGAGCCCATTGGACTGAGAATGTGCCAGGACCTGCCTTATAACACCACCTTCATGCCCAATCTGCTCAACCACTATGACCAGCAAACGGCTGCACTCGCCATGGAGGTAGGTGTGTGTGTGTGTGTGTGTGTGTGTGTGTGTGTGTGTGAGAGAGAGAGAGAGAGAGAGAGACCGTGAGAGTGAGTGAGTCTGTTCCAGTCACTCAGGCAGTGCATGCTTGTGTGTGTGTATGTGCGAGCGTCAGGCACATGGGGAAGTCTGGACAGCTGCTGCTGTGTGTGACACAGAAGTGGAATAACATACTCTCGCTCATGGCAGATACATGTCCTACTAGATTACTGTGGGGCCACTGCAGCTGACGGGAAACCTCCAGCTTTATTGCCTCACATATTAATAATCACATTACAGGAAGTGTTTAGAGGCCTATGGACAGAATAGTTTTTCTTACCACAGTGCATGTAACATGATGATACATTTATTGGATAGCACAGTATGTATTGTAGAGCAGGGTAATGAGTTTCAACAATTTGACAGTAATCAAATGTCCAACTCACCAGGTAATAATCGGACAGGATTTTCTTGTGGTGGCATTGGTGTAGAGGTTATGTTGGTTAATAACTACAGTCAAATTGACAACTTATATAGTTTCACTGTAAACTAAGATCTAGCATGGATGGAAGGACTTTGTGCACTACGGACAGCAAGAGTTAAGATATAACTACAGCTGCATAAAAAAATCAAATATAATGATTTTTGCCAAGGTAGTCAGACATTGTCCTCTCGCAGGCTCGTCTAAATTTGATCTAGGAGTACTCCAGGCACATCTGTGTAATTTTTACTCCAGGTGAATATTGTATTGTGAACTCTATCATCAATTATAGTCAGATCTTTGGCTGAGGATACTGTTACATCTCTACAAACATAAAAGCATACCAGCTATCAACCAGGAAGAGCTGTGTAGATCAGCCATATCCTCTATCCCCAGAGTAAACAGAGCTGCTTTACATAGAAACAGTGAAAAAAAGGGCCTTGGTTTACACAGTTGCAGAGAAACAGGTTGCAGTTTGAGCTTTTTCACCCATAAACTGTATGCCGAATGGAATCTGAGCAGGACGCTTTACACACCTGCATGCAACCAACATGAAATGAGTGGCTTACAGTGCAGTTCAGCAACATGAAAGAGTTAACAGAGACAATGAGGCAGGTCGTTTGACATCCGAGCCGAAAGGCTGACATTCTATCTGCCCGCCTCGTGTTACAGCCCTATCTTCTCACAACGCGTTACTTATTCCATCTAGACACAGATGGATGTGTGTGTGGCGTCCTAGTGGCTGAGCAGGCTTGAGTTGGACACCATGTGCTAGTGATATCAGGGGTTCGAGTCTCACCCGTGACCTTTCTTGCATGTGAACAGTGGTTCACAGAGACGAGGGGCTGCCTGAGCATCAGCTGCAGAGAGATTTACACAAACACTGAAATTAAAAAAAAAAAAAAAAGATCCTGTGTGCTTCATTTAGAGTGTCGGGACACTAGTTTAGAGGAATAGGTGCAGAGATCTGAGGTGTCTTTTTTCGTGCTATCTAGGTGCAGTCGTGTACACACACTATCCATCCTTCTCATATTACCTCTCCCCTACTCTTTTGTTAGTGCAGGGAGAGGGAGGAACAGCAGGGCCTGTGCTTTAACAGGGGAGGGTGTTGCTCAGTAACCAGACCATAATTACCTGTTTGCAGCAAGTGTTTTTTAGTGCCACAGAGAAAATCTATATGATCTGGGGATGCTTGGTCCACTTGTAGCACTACATTGGGATTACCATTGTAGTCTTGTGCCATTATGATAAAAGAGCTCATTATAAATATACAGACTTATTGTGAACAAAACAAAATATTTATTGGCCAAGCCTAATAGTTTAAATAAAGGCTTTCATCAGTCTAATTAGGATGGCGATGTTGTGTGTGGAAACTGACTGCTTTTTTTTTTTTTTTTTTTTTTAATAAATCTATAGCTCTTTAGTCTCCCTTGGTTGTGTGTGTGTGTGTGTGTGTTCGTCTGACCATTATCAGTCCGCATGTATGTATGGAGCCAGTGTTGAATGATGAATGGCATACTTAAGCGCATGTTTTGGCTGCAGTACATCAATGGTTTATACTTTGAATAACGCGGAAGGATAACAAATACAGTCAGTTGAATTAATTCTCCCCCACAGCTGTTCACGGCTGGCATATTAAATTACCCCAGTACAAAACCAGATGAATTTGGACACAACCAGCGATGGCTGTGCTCTGTGTTTACCCAGTCATAGGGGGATTTATATTTTTTTGCTAAAATCTTCTCATGTCAGAACCAGACGGATGTGAATAGGCCAGAACTCTCTCTCTGCTTTCTGCATGTTTAATCACAGAGGGGATTTCCTTCTGGCTAACATTTTCTCATGTCAAAACATGCCGTCCAGGAGATTGTCAGGATCGCTGCTGTCGGATAAAACCCTTTTCTACCCTCAAAAAAGAGGAATTAAGAATAACAGCCTTATTTCAGGTTGTCATCCCGTGCATTTTTATGGATTTCCCGCTGATGGATTCTGATGGCTCTCAAGTCACAGAATTTACTCAGGACTTCACGGTTCATGCAGACTTTGAAATAAACTCAATTCCCCGGCGTCATGTCAAAACACGCAGTGTCAGGGCTTGTGAGAAGCGTCTGTTGTTGAACTTGATTTGACCTAATAGAAGAAGGAGCCTTGTAACTGACACCCGCCGTCCCTCCAGTCATGGAAGAGACAGCTTTTCTGGAGATGGTTGAGCAGCAACATGAGCCCAGTTAGTCTCCCTGCTCCGCTCTGACCTGGCATGGTGGGAAACAGGGGGAAATAGGATAATATCTCTCATGGGATACCGCCTAAATAATACCAGCAAGAGTGTGTGAGGGTTGGGGTTTATGTGTCCATGTGTATGGGTCTGTGCATATGTGGCCAAAGATGTTGCTTAAATAACAGAAAAAACAGTGTGTCTTCTACTGTTGTCACATGTCAGTATATATATCATATAAAAGGACTTAGTTGGGGTGGGCGATAAATTGATAAAATTGATGAATTCAAGTTTGTATTTTAAATTGATGCAAAAACCAGCTGAGTAAAATTGAGATTTTGTAACTTACAGTATTGTAATATCTGATGAGTGCTCTGTCAAACAGTTCACTCAGGTACACAAGAACGTGCATGCTCAGAAAATCATGCAAACCACCAGTTCTGCAAAGGGTCCTGTTAAAAATAAGAAAAATCTTGATTAAAAC
>OMLB01016654.1:7615-40192 GCA_900302555.1 Myripristis jacobus
CCCCCCCCCATCCAGCACACACACACACACACACACACACACACACACACACACACACACACACACTTTGACATTAAAAAGACAGAGTCTGCATTCTCCAGTTATAGTCTGCATGTGCTGTACTTTTATAAAACAGAAGGTACACATTGATCTGGGTCCCCAGGAATGGAAAGAAAAAGAAAAAGAAAAAAAACTTGGCTGTGTGTTCCAGAAGGTGTAGTGTTTTGGGCGATGTGACACCTATTAAACAAGGACAACGCCTTGCTAGTCTCCTTCCAGCCCTCAGAGTGTCTGATAAAGCCGCCACGGCTCAGATCTCGGAGACACTCGGCGCTGCAGGAACCGGCAGACTCATCAATTTTTTTTTTGAACCGTTGCAGATATACATCTATTCATAATCTCTTGAGGGAAAAAAAAGACATTTGGCGAAAAAATTTCCACACATGGCCCTTGTCAAGCAGTGACACGGAGTTTCGTCGGGGGCGAGGCGCTCCTGTGGCATGTCACGTTCAAATGTTTGGGTGGAAGAATGTGCTGGTGTGTATCTCTGCTGCTCTGTGTGTCTCGCGCTGCTCCACGGGTGATTAAAGGTTGCACTGGAACGGGACGTTGTCATGACAAGCAGTATCTCACCTAGAATCTGTCAGGCCGCTATGCAGCGACAAGTGGACCTTTTTACATGTAGCATTTTAAACATTAATGTAGAATTCATTCGATTTGTAAAATAATATTTTTATTGTGTTTTTTTTATTGTGTGCTTACTCCTCAGTTTTAAAAGGTGTGGGAGTTGTGAGTTATTGGAAATGAATTAATTTTTATAACTGGGAAATAAAACAGCCAATACAATACAATTCCATGCATTGAATGAGTTAAGTAGTGAAGACTCAGCAGTGCTTCCCTTCTTTGTTCTTTACTAATATGTAATTGTCTAGTTAACCTTGACACCTTGGTATCATAAACCCTCTTTTTCATGTCAGTGGTATTGTTAGTGCTAGTTTTTCTTCAAAATGAAGACTACATCTCCCATAAACCCCCTTTGCGTCCTGTCATAAAAAGGGTTGTTGCTACTTTTTCCCCTCCCTGGCATTGTTCCATGGGTATTTTTGTTTCCTCTTTGACTTTATAGAAGAGGAACGTGTTGGACGTGAATCCACCATCTGCAATTGCCAGAAACTCTGAAAGGTTTAGTGCCGTTTGCAATGAAAGAATAGCGACCTCTTCCTGTTTTGTGCCATGAAGCAATGTCAGTGTGTGCCATCGAGCATGATTTCATGCATCTCCCTCTTTTTGGTGCTGAGTAGGGATGGGCGATACCGCACTTTTAGGATTTGATACGATACCGATACTTTTTCTTGCATTTTCATCGATACCAATACCGATACTGATAATTTCCTATTGGCAATTTTTTTCATTATTACATTTTTATATTATTACATTTAAGACAAATCACATGACAAATACAGACCATTTAGCCTATACCATATCTTTTATGGTCAATACATAATAAAACTAAAATTAAAATAAATAACATAAATATGAATGAAATAAATTAAATATGAACAAAAATTTTCACATTTTCAATTTTCTTGTTGTTTTCTTGCACTTTTCTTGTCAAAAAAAGAAAAAAATGCTGATGCTTGAATTAATTACTTGTGTTGCTACTATGTGAAACTTTTTTTTATCACACACTTGGCACCTTGCCGTCACTTTGTCGAGTGGTGAAAAATAACACCACACCACACTGATTGACGACACGACACGGCTTAATCATGTCTCAGTCACGTCAATTATGTCACGTGACACGGGCCAGCTCAATACGCCGCCAGGCACAGGGGTGTCTCGGCACATAGTAGGTGAAGTAAGCTATCTAAAACAGCTGAAAGTTATGCATGCACCCCCAATTCTTATTTGTTAGTATCGATATTTGTTTAAGGAAATTGATGCCAAATGAGTAGCGTGTGAGTATCGATATATCGATACCACAGGATCGATACGCCCATCCCTAGTGCTGAGCCAAACTGTAAGGTCCAGAAACTTGAGTCATACAGCAAGGTCTTACAACTCTTGTTTATCCTTCACTTCCTGTGAAATTACATAAAATAAACTTACAGTCCAAAGTGGACCTTTATCATGGACTGGCACGTTTTGTGTTTTAATACAGTAATTTGGGAACAATAAACAAGAGCTGTGAGCCTGTCATTTATGACTGTTGTGCCAGAAAGCAATCCAAAAGAATTCCAAATATGACAGTAAAATGTGAAATGCACCTTAGCTGCTGGTAAAGGCTGCCAGTCATCTCTGCTGTGGTCTTTTTTTGTATGCAGATATCATGAAAATGTCTGTGGTAATTACTGATGTTCATATGCTTCTTGTACACAGCAGCACACTATACATTTCTCCCAAGCTTAGTGTATTACAGGCGGATACAAGCAGGTACTGACGAGGTAAGGGACATGAGTCAAAGTGGAAAACACAACAGACTCAACTCTGCTCTAAGCATCTTTGGTGCATCTAAAGGTGATTATTCTGTAATTCATGGTGCATTATTTTTATAACACTGAAAATACTTGAGATGAGGCCTGTTTCAGAGTCTTCCCCAAAATGAATGGGGGACCGCTTGAGTGTAAGCTGACCTTAACATGAACATTTGTGGGAAAATTAGATTTGCTTGGAGTGGACTTCTGAGGGCCATGTACAAGCAGTGAGGTAATGGCTGGTGAAGCCCGGTCTGACGTGCCAGGTCTCGTTCTCAAGCTCACATCGGAGTTGCTCTTTAACACGGGGAGACCTACGCAGGCGGCAAATGTGTTTGCTGTCACTCATAATTACTGTAACCCCACCGCTGCCGTTTGCTGGAGCACTTGAGCTTGTTTTCACGGCTAAATGTATTTCAGGAGAGCATTACGTCAGCGCTCAACGCCTCAAGGAATCCATATGACGCCATGATGAGTGATTGAATGAACGTACCTATAGGTTAGTGCATGCCATTGAATAGTGCTGAACAGTTAATCAAAATGTTAGCAAAATCACAATATGGCCAAGTGCAGTATCCAAATCACAAGAACTGCAGTCTTTTCAATAAAGGTAAAATATGTGATAAACCATTGTTAGAAATGAAATATTGTGGTATTGCAGAGATGACCTGGTGTACAAATCATGCTCTACAGACATAAGAAAAAATGTGTTTGGTAAAGATCCCAGTAAAAATCACAGTGTCATCAATTTAATAGTTTTTTTCTTTTTTTCAGCAAAAATGAAACGTGCAATGCAAAAATGATCATTCCTACCAAAATCATAAATTACATCGCAATAGCAATATCTGTAAAATTTATTGCAATATTTTTTTTACCATATTGTTCAGCCCTATAATTGAGTGAGCTTCAAACTTTGTAACAAAACCAGGAAACCTAAATTATCTTATGAAGATGGCGCATTGTAAACCAATCTTAAACCACAGCGCAGTCTATCTTGAAAGTATCATGACAGTTTTTTTCTGAATGCTCAGTGTTTTCCGCCCAGTGGATCTGAAGGCTACCGTTGACACAAAGCAGATGTTTACTTTATGTCTAGGATTTTTTATTTCTCTCCACGCACAGAGGCAGCTCATTATCTGCAGAGGCAATACTTGACCTCATTATCAGTCAAAATGGCACCTGTCTGAGCGAAATAGATCGGAGCTGGCACAGGACAAAGAGACCTCGAAGAAAAGACTCTGCTCATTGTTAACTCGGTCTTGCGTGCGTGTGCGTGAGAGTGTGTGTTGAGTGGAGGAAAAGGAGGTCTAGGTTACATCATCTGGGGGGAGAAAATGTATGCAATCACATATTCACTTAAACATGCATTCTGGAGCGGCGCCAGCGGTAGTAAAGCTGCCGCCAGCCTCGCTTTGGCCTTCACATCTCTGTTTTGAGATGCTATTTTAATTTCTGCGATGAGACATGTGTTCTTTTTGACCCCCGTTGTTTTCCTGTGGTGTCAAAGCTATTGTGAGCAAAGACTTCTCACCCCCAAGTACCTACTGAAATGTAAATATTGCTTCTTAGGGATTTGGCTTCCTAGAACTGACATCATGGAGACTCGTTATTATTAGTAATAACAACTGTGATGAGTTAAAATAACAGATTGATGACGAGCAACCTTCTCTTTCCACTTCCTACTTAGAGTATCACTCCTATTTCTGCTCATTTCACTGAGAGCGAGCCAATGTGTTGCATTTTGAGGCTGTTTCACTCCCAAACACCCACCATACATCACATTTATTTCAAATGAAATACGCAGCTCTCGTAAACATGAAAAATTTTATTGGAATACCACACACTTGATTTTATCGTCCCTGAAGTAAACCAAACGCAGGGTTATATATCCAGTGTCCCTAAAATATGACAGCTGCGATGTTTAGGCTTGTCAGAGTTTCTGCAGGTGTAGTGTCTCAGACTATTAGCCTAAACAGGCAGCGACCAAGGTTTGAAAGGTGGAAGCTGGCACTCCATATCCTGAGATAACACTGAGAGGCAGCATGCCGAGCGTGCAGGGCTCACTGTTCAGATATGATGTCAGTAAACCGCCATACTGGACAAGACATCTATTTAGTGCATAGGTAAGGGTCTTTTCATTGGTTTTAGGATGTATACCATTTGCTCCAGGTGAGGGTTGCATGCAAGTACAGCAATCACATGCACATGCATCTGTGCAAATGGAAAAAGGAAAAAAAAAAAGAAAACAACTAGTGTGTGGGCTAGGACAATTAACTGAAATACTGTAAAAATCACAATATCGCCAAGTGCAATATCCAGATCACGCAAGCTGCAATTATTATTATTTTTTTTTATAAAATGCGTGACAAAACTTTGTTGTAAATGAAGTATTATGGTGTTCCAGAGATGTCCCAGACTGTTGTCCAGATGTAAGAGATCATATTGTGTGGTACAGACCCCACCATCATTATTTTAAAAGCTCTTTAAGAAGAAGAAGAAGAAGAAGAAGAAGAAGAAGAAGAAGAAGAAGAAGAAGAACTTCATAAGTTGGTTAAAAAACACATCACAGTAAATCACACAAATTTTTAAATAAAAACACACAACATGCAGAGTACAGACAACAGGAACGGACACAGATCTGTGTCCAAAGTGCCATCAGAAAAAGTATTTAAACTCCTCTACTATCTGAACAGGTGCAGAGTAATGGCAGGCATTGTGCTCACTCATAATCCACTGTATAACATGGCTGTTGGTGTTAATGTCACAAAGCCTTTTACACAGAGTGTGTTTCTGCATGGGGTTAAAAGCTGAACTGAAATCCAAAACAAGAGTGTGGCATAAATCTTGCAGTGCTGTAGATGTTTACTAACAGTATTCATCAGTGTCACTGTTGCACCTCCAGTTCCTTGGCTCTTCTTATTTGCAAACTGAAGAGGCTCAAACCATTCACAGAGAGATGCTGAAAGATAATTGACCCTCTCGGTGCATGTACATAGGATGCTGGTTAATGCAGCTGGTCTAACATCATTGAGCTGTGGTGCTCCTGGCCCCTTAGGGACTGGAATGACATTGGAGAGTTTCCATGTTTTGGGAACAGAGTGTTCATTCAACAAAAGCTGGAACAATTTTGTAAAAACTGGTGTGAGCTGAATCACCCTACCCCTTAATCTGTCGGGTCCAGGTGCTTTAGGAGTTTTTTTTCAGTGAAAATTAAAAAAAAAAAAAAAAATTATAATGCAAAAATGATCATTCCAATGAAAATCACAGTTAGAGGTGAGAAAGTATCCATTCTAAAAGGCTATCATGAACTCTTTGTCTGTCTGTGTTGCAGTAAACAAAGGCATGACATATCCTGCTGAAATCTAATTAGCTAAAGTGACAGGTTGGTTCATTATAGCCTCTCACTCTGCAAGAGCAATGACAGCAGTTTCAAACATGTTAGAGTTTCTTGGGTGTCACTTTGTCATCGTCGCAGTTCAGAATAGAAGTCAAGGCACCAGCAGACGGTTCAGTCCAGCAGAAAACCGACATGATCGTTCCATCGGAAATTGTGTCCTCTTTTCTATTTTGAATTATGCCTATTTTAAACCATGACACACGACAGGACAAAAGCGAGGCAAACACACAGTAGCCTCTTAGCTCACCGCCTGACAAACAAAGCCAATATTAATCGTCAACAACCGTTTTGTGAGACGGGACACTAAAGGAAGCTGGGGAATGCATGGAAATGCATGAATGGAAAGTGGCAGAGTGGATTCCAGGGAGGTCTGTGGCTGTTTTGCTGCTGATGGGTATGGTGCGTTAAAGCTTGTCACACAAAGCCCAGCAGAAGTACACTCTCTGTAAACTTTCCGGGAGCTTTTTAAACAGAGAGAGTGCCAGCCTACCCAGCCAGAGACGGACCGGGAAGGCGCAGCCAAAATGTGACAGTCACACACACAGTCCACACACGCCCGCCGTCCACAGCCATGGTGTGTGAGATTATACGGTTCTTTTGTATTTATATTACCTTATGTATTTAGATTACATGGCTTCTTTGTATTGAGCAAGGTAAACACACAGGCCATTATTCATGTTGCCAGCAGGGAGCCTGTTCAGCAGCAGGGAGGCTGGTGGGCCGAGGCGCAGTGATGTCAGAGAGGTTATTACGGGACAGCTACGGTATCACCGGACTCATCTGTGAGTGTCACTAAGTCACTAACAAAAACAATCACAGCTCTTCAGGGATTTTCAACGTCAATAGTAAAAGCAAAGGCAATCAAAAGCTGATTGAGGAGCATTTAGTGCAGAAGTGACAGCTTGCTACTGTACATGAATCTGTGTGTCAGAATAACTGATTAATCTCAGAGATGTTAGTATATTGTACAGTACATGAGGGTTATAATCAAGGGCTTGTGGGAGAGGCAAGGCACACTATGACAGTGACTAATATAAGGACACGAGGGAGACAATATGCTTATATCATGATATGATACACAATGTGGAGTTCACAATTTGATACAACCATGATATGATATAGTAACAGTCCAATAACAACAAAGTATGACTATGCAGAACTGTGTTTGTTTTTGACCCATAAAATCTAGCAATGGTTTGCTTGAACATGCAACCTGTCTTGTTAAACGAAGCTGAAATAATAGTATTTGTGTGTCTAATAGAAAGCGAGTCTGATTAGGAAATACTCAGTTCAGGTGTGTCACGCAGTTCAAACCGTCAGAGACTACAGAGCAGGCTGTCGCACTCTGAAAGCATGCCAAATTCTTTTATGTCTTATTACATGGCTGAGTACAAGCAGATGACAGACTCGTCGGACTGACTTTCACACTGGTGATTTAATTTTGGATTAATGACATGCAAATAGATTCATCTGATGTGCAGTTTTATTTATGTTTATATGCATGGCATGCTGTTGGTGGGACGACCCCCCCAGTCCAATGTGTCCCACCGGAAATCTACGCCCATGGTTGTAATCCACCATTAAACAAGAGGATTCCAGCCACACTTGTAGATAAAGGAGGAAGGAGAAATGTCTCACTTAAAAAGGCATGTGGCCTTCATGAGGGTTCAGGCCACATGCTGAAGCAGTAAATTTCGTCTTCCTCTTTTATCTACAAGTGTGGCCGGAATCCTCTTGTTTTTCAACTGATTCCTGGCTATTCCAGGCTTTTGGCTGTGTTGCTTTTGGTAAAGTTGTGCCAGATCATCAGTTGCTATAATCCAGCATTACACATGAAATTCATCATGCCCTGTTTCAGCATTCAGCCTGGCAGTCGTCAAGGTCCAGACACCAGACGCATTATCGATTGGCCGGTTGTGAAGCTAATAACTGTTGTACCTTGAAAATGAACACATTGCCCAAAAGGCAGTCATTCTTTCATGAGTAAACATGCATTCCCTTCCTTTAAAATCCCTCGTCTTCTCTGAAAAGGTGCTCGGTGTTCCTGCGAGCTGGACCAGGTTTGGACCGGTGCAGCAGGGGTCACGGTCATTCCTCTTCCTGTTGTCTGGGTTTCTTTTGTGTCGTTTTTCATTCGTAATTTGAGAAAAGGCAAAGAACGTGATGCATTTTTGATCGTACTTTTCTTCCCCGGAATTTGTTATGGTTGCAATAAAGTGTTTAAATGTGCATGTAGCGCGGTTGTAAATCACGGCGTGCTCTCTCTCTGCCTGAGGAGTGGATCGTGAGGCGTTCAGGCCCAGCGCTGCGACACACATCATACACATCAGACTGCAGCAGCAAGAAACATGTCAAACACAGACTGTTCAGCTCCACTGTGTGTGTATACACGTTCCTGTTAATGTGTGCACATTGTCTGTCTGTCTCTATGTGCATGTATTTCTCTTTGCATGCATCTTTCTGTGTATGTGTGCATCTGTCTGCGTGTGTGCATATGCATTTTTCTGTGTGTGTGCTGTGCATGTTTCAGTCAGTGTTTATGTGTGCTTGATTTTATCTTTGCATGTGTGTGTGTGTGTGTTTCTGTGGTTTTCTGTCGGCATTTGTCTTTATCTGTGTGTCTGTGTGTGGGGGACAGACACAGCGTGCCTGGCGCTGTGTCTGGCTGGGGCTGGTTGACATGTTGGAAGGGAACACCAATGCCAGCACTTGTTGGATTTAGGAGGTCACAGTTTGCTGTTTAACCTCCTCGAGTCGCCTCTCCTGCCGCTCAGCTATGTGTTGCAGCGTCTGCTGGCACCAGGATGGGAGGGACACGGAGCTGGATCTCCTCGGAGCTTGTAGCTCATGATGCTGAGCTAATAGCTCCTCACCCAGCCCTTCCACCACGTGCCACTGCCTTTGAAGTATTTGGTGAGTTTTGAGGGATTGGAAGATGATGGATTCATAGAAAGCATGTTTTTCATAACACTCCGCACACATCTGGTGAACTGTAAAGTATTAACGGATCCTCTTCTCTGGAATATCTTAATCTTTCTTGGCATCTGTGACCAGACAAAACGCAAACCCTTACTGCGCACTATTCCAGTTATTTTCTGTTGAATGTACGCATTAAGTGGGTCTGGGACATCTTCCACTGTTTTCACAGTGAAAAGTGTTGATGAAACGCCCGTGGCTCAATTCCTCATGTGATTGATGTGGATGAAGTCAGTCAAGCTAAACAGTTTGAAGGAGGGGAATACTAGAAGCCCAGCTGCATTATCAAGAGTAGAAACATGTCGGGCTGACTGCGGCTTCTCACTTACCCACATGTGATACTCCTCATTGCAACATTCACACATTATGTGCAACCATTTGACATGAGAGCAGTGGCTGTGTTTAATGTTATTCAAAGCTTATTTTCTGCCAAAATATGTCTGTCCTATCAGTCTAAATCACAAAATGGAGTTGCATCTAATTGTGACCTGTGTGGATTCACCCTGTTTGCCCAAATGAAATTGTGATATGAGGTATGACGACTAGTGGGAAATCATACTGCACATGATTAATCAAAACTTGAGAGTGAAGGAGAGGAGGAAAGTACATATGTCATGTCTGCTGGTTTTGGAAGTGAATGTTCCCATTCATGTCACCATTTACAAGTCACTTTTACTCTGTTTCTAGTGATCTGTGGCTTGCAGTCAGCGCCTGGATTGCTGTAATGCAATCTTACAATAAATCTTATGATCTCAGAAATGTTAAATTTTATCATAACAATTTTTTCATGGCTATGCTATCACAAAATAAGTGTTACACATCCAATATGTCCTCACCATTCCAGACCTCCACACTCCAACCCTGCCAGCATAACTGAATTGTTTCCCCACTAGCAAGCTAATTCCCCTTGTAACCACAGTGTCCCTTGGGAATAACCTCTGCTTTTTAGGATGATTTGAGAAATTCTTAAAGGCATAAAAACATTTCAAGTCTTGCCATGTGTGACAAGTTTTCTGATTTTGATTCCAAATGAGCTTTGCAGCGCTAAAAAGGACATGCACTTTGTGAAAATTGTCTACAAACAGGACAACAAATCTTAAAACATTATATTTTCAAAATCACTGAAGCATTTAATAAGATTTAATCAGATTCATCACATCAGATAGGCCTATCCAGGAGAGATTCTGCTTTACACTACCAATCTGCAGTTGTGATAGAGTGTGTCTGAAGCTCAGCATACTGCATCTGTACCGGAATGCAATGTATGTATGTATGCACTTTATGACTGCACTGTCAGCACTTGTGTGCTATGCACTACTCTATTCTATTTTATTCTGTCCTGTCATGTTATGTGTTATGTGTTATGTAGCAGCCTGTATGTCCAAGACAAATTTCCCTCGGGACACAATAAAGTAATCTTGAATCTTGAATCTGAGTCTGAAAAAGCTGGAGTCACTGACGATGGCTGATCTTCACCATCTTTCCACCACACAATGACAAAAAGACACTAAGGAGTGCATGGTGGAGTGACATTACATGAATTCTGGGTAATGAAGTCCTTCAGACGTTCAAAAATCTGAACCGTTATCCTTTGCTTCCACCTGTGGCCACCAAAGTGCCACCAAATTTCCTGGAGCAGTTTCAATATAGGTGTTCATTGGTAACTATTTCAAGTGACAGTGAGCAGATTTTTATTTAGTAGGCCAAGATTTGCAAAAATGCTGCAGAGAACAGAGGAACAACAAGCCGGTTCCAAAAAAAGTTGAGTTCTCATTGAAATAGGAGGTGCTCAGTGAATCGCTCAGCTCCATCCAGAGAGGCCAGACTCATCAACGATGGTTTAACCTTTTTTGAACCCATTTCCACCCTGACCACACACTAAGAAAGTGCTTTACTTTGCTCAAATCATATGATATAATTTGGTGTTGGATTGCACAAAATTCAGACAGTTAGCTCCTTCTCACTGCAGTTTGTTGTCACCAGTTTCCAAAATTGTCCGCCAAAGCTTTAAGCTGGTTCTATGTTTGTGAAAGTGGTATTGATTAGAAGGTGACATTCACCTCTCAGATTCTCAGATTATTTTGAATTAACTATAGTTTCAAGTTATGATAGTGGCATTGCGCCAGAAATGTTTTCTGCTCGTGTTTTGCTGTGATGTTACCCATCACCATTTGCACCGCTGTTGTTTTTGAAAAAGCTGCATGCTACCAAAGACATTCCGCTCACTGATGTACAGGCAAACATTTATTGTAGCTTGTACTTGTTTATTTGAAACATGTGACCTTTCAACTTTCTCCAACGCTCTATCTCCCATAAGTTACCGCAGCTCTGTGTATGCATCAACTGTCACCCGCTGCTTTTAGGGGCCTTCTAGACTAAACCACATTGGTCATAAAATAGGTAGAAGTAACAAAAAAGTTGGGCTTGTTTAATGCAGTTCCAAATGAATAAGCTTAATAATCCTTTGGCATGTAATAAATCCAAGATTAAACTGAGGTTGAACATGTACAATGATAGCGTTTTATCTATTGTCTTTTTGTTTTGTTTACATTCCTAAGAACTGCTGACCAGCTGATTTTATACTTCATGGCCAGTCAGTGTATTCTCTCCCCCTAGATATCAAAGACGCAGCGAAAGGATATTTCTACTACTTCTTTCAGTTGTCACCTACTTGAACTTTTAAGTTTGCAAACCGCTATAACACTGTCATCATTTATAAATCCTGTAAATGGGGGATGAAAAAAGGCCACTAGGCTTTTCTGGATAGTTCTTCAAAAGCCAGGCTCTGTGTTTACAGGTTAGGAAAGGGCTGGGCTCAGAGATGTGGAGCCTGCAGTCTTTTACAACATTGTCTTGTCTGTCACTTGACAGTTGACTGCCGTAGAGCTATCCCCCGCTTAGCAAACAGTCCTGTTATATTTTCCATTCGAAAAATCCCAGGGGTCACCAGTGCGTCTGACTGTGTTAGCTGAAGCCAGATGGGGGTTTTCCTATAAACAAGTGTACAGGCAGTATTTATACAGACTGTGGCACCTGACGCCATAACACTCATGACACTCTGTTTAGTGGCCAAAGTTGCCATAAGTCACTTTGGAGAATTAAGTAAATATTTTCATTATGGCCATGCCATTGTTTATTATAGAATGGCAAAAGTTCTAAATCTTGCCAAATCCTCTGTTAAAAAATCATTTAATAACAACTTGTCTAAAGTGAAGCGCCATGTACATAGAACCGGTTCCTTTTCATTATTCGCAGGTCTATTTACTTTCAAACAAATCCAGAAACACCACCTGTTTCAACAGCGGTGTGAGTAAAGCCTCAGGTTGGAATCAAGCATTACACAAACCATAGACTGAGCAAGTTGGCCACTTATTTCAGTTTTGCTCCATTCGGAGGAGGATAAAAGCATACCTCTGGCTTCTCGAGAGGCAAATACACTGTGTCACCCGTCAGCGCTACACGCTCACATTCATGCTGCTCTGTTAAAGCTCCTCTGCCTTTTCACTCATGATTAGATCAGTGGAATGCCCTCCATAAGACATGGATGCACAGGATGCACAGTGCCATACTGGATGCTGAAATTACTTCAGATTACCATTTGGCCTCATCGTGATGTGAGGCAAAGTTCACTCTCAAAGCTGAAAACAAATGCATTCAGAGTGACTCCAACATCAAGTGTGTGGTTTAGTTAAGCTTCTGGTGGAAGAGATTGTCATAAACAAGAGGCCATGCATCATAAAAGGCACTTTAGCTAAGTTGAAAACAGCCAATTATGGTGCTCCTATCAAAAATGTGCAAAACAAATGTTTGCAACACATCGCTTTAGCAAAACTCAAGATGGAATTATCATAATGAGCTCAGCTGGAGAATCCCCCTTATTGATTGCAACATAAATTCACAATCATCAGTGGAAGTCCTGGACTAACCCCAATGTAAATATTACAGGCCATGAAAGCCTCCTGTAAATCTGGCTCGGCCTCAACTCAGCTGGTGGTCGCCTGCAAACACGGAGAGTGTGAGAGAAGCAGGAAAGAGACAAAAGCAAAGAAAACATACCAGATGTAACCACTCGAATGAATAATTTATCAATGAAAGAAGCCCTGGACTGATAGGAGAGATTTGGTAAATGCTAGATGTGTAAATCCTTGGCTCAGAATATTAAAGTCAAGGCTAAATTAGAAATCGGATGATAATGCAATGTGAGACGTTCCGTGTTTTTAGTCCAAGGAAAACAAAAAAAATGCTGTACCGTGCAGTTGCATGGTAATATCATGCGGAATTGTGCAGTGACGCTAGTGCATCAGTAGACTATCTTTAGCATCCACCGTGTCATATAAAGGTAATTCCTGCATATTTTCCTTAGCTATGTCACCGTCAAATGAATGGTGATAATGGCAGGGGTGTATTTTATAGTCCCTTTCTATTTGATTTTATTGTTTACTTCCCTCTTGCTTCCGACACATTGCATTTAGCCAAAATGGCTTTTTTAGATTCTCTCGAAATCAGATGAGATTGCCTTAGAGGAATTGTTTGAAATTTTGTTAGCATTAGAGTTTGTCATCGCAGGTCATTTGATTTCACACCAGTGTATCACCGACAAAATCCAACGCTGTGAATTCTTTAACGCGAACATCACACAGCGCCGCCTTATGTGACCAATAACTTAAGCTTTGCAGGTAATAAAGATTAAAAGCCCATTATGCGGAAGATATAGGAGGGGTCATAAACATCCTGTGGCCGGCCATCTCAAGACGAGCGACTCTCTACCTTTCCATTCACTCCTTAATCTGTGAGTCATTAGAGAGAAAGGCAGATAACGTGCAAGCATTTGGACCGAACTGAAGGGATCGATAAGAGCACAACACTGTTAAGTGGGATCTCTTATCAGCACATCTCAATGGAGCTCCAAGTGCCACGTGTCTGGGCTCTTATTGTGTTGACTCAGAGATACAGCCCACTAGTCACTCCGCACAGCCCAGATAGCATCAGCCTATAACTTGGCCCTTTTGAAGAGGGCCTTGTTTTCCTTTTCTCTTTCTGCAGGCGCACTGCCACACTTTTACCCTCAGCCCTTCAGCAAATGGGCATTTTTCTGGTGTTAACAGTCAATCTTGCGCCATAAAAATGGCAGATTTCTCTGATAAGTTATCACAGTATGCGCTAATATGAAACATAACACTCGGGAGGTTAACTGTGGCGTCATTATTGTCTGTTTTGTCCGCTCATCTCTGAGGCAGTATATTTCTCTGCCTATCTCTGCCTATCCCCAGCCATCACAGTCTGAGGTGGGGGTTGTCACTGTGGTATAAATTGCTAGAGTGGGTCCTATCTACCACTGGGTGGGCTTTTAAGCCAGGCCCATCAGTTAAGGCTTCATTAAAGAGGTTCCTCCTGATGCTTCATGGAGGAGGCATGGTATCCTTTAGCCTTTTAACAGCGTATGATTTACTACAACTGTTGTCTTGTTTCTGAGGTAAATGCACCGGTTTGTTATTGTTTCCCCTGGCTGATGTTTATGTACAGTATAGTGTGCAACCCCTTTTTGTTCCTTGAGCACACACTGCATGTAATCTTTGTGTCAAGATATCGTCTGACCAGTGGCTTTGATATCAGTTCCTCGAAGAGGCGAGTTTAGTCAAATCCCAGAAACCTGCCCCAGCATCCATTTTTAAGGTTTACAACAGCACAGGCCAAAATAAATAGATTCATGCTGATGTGCTGCTAGGCTCCAAGATAACAGAGCTGTCAGGTGACGTAATACACCCTCTGGCGGCCATGTCGGAAATCCCTCAGTCTTTGGAAACAGTTGCAAACACCAGGTTGTGTTTCTACACGGTTTTCCTCTGCTACATTTAATCAGTTTTGTGTTTTGTTTTAATAGAATAGGAAAGAGGGTGTGTCACTGCTGGCAAGCCGGTAGTCCTGAGTGTAAGGAAGCAATGAGTACATTTACTGGACTTCAGACATAATTTAACAGAAGTCGCAATTGGTTATGTTTCAAAAGCAGGAGCAGATGCTCCTGGATTAGCTTTTGTGATTTGAACATAAATCTGGACTCATTAAATGTTCAGATGGTTTTGCAAAGGTAATTTTGAAAGATTTGTGGTTCTGTTTGCAGTCTGTCCCAATCCTTAAAAGCAGAAGACATCATTAAGGGACCCCATGGTTACAGTTAGGCAGCAAACAGTTTAGTTATGCTAGCAGAGTTGCAGAGCAGGCTGAAAGCCTCCCCCAGTGGGACCAAAGGCTGTTTCATTTGAATTGCAGTCTATGGGGTGCCATGCCATTGGTCCAGCAGCCTATTATTCATAAAAACCCAATAGCCTGAAAAATGACCCACTGGACTGAAAGCTCATTAGTCTGACGGCGAGTTATCCCCAAAATACATGCTCATTCCTCCAAAGGGCCATTGCTTCGAAAATACATATTCTGGTGTTGTTGGAGTTCAGGGACTACAGGTGTTATGCTGAGTTTTGCTTCCCCGACAAGAACACTAACCCTAAACCTAACCCTAACCCCTAACCTTAACCTAAGGAAATGGTAACCAGATTTATGGAGTGGACATTTGTCAGACTACTGGGGTTTCAGAAGAATGTGCGTTTGCTTTGGAGGATAACGTGCCATTGGATTGATGGACTTTTTGTCCAATGTGACATTTTGCAGATTGTTGGGGTTTCAGAATAATGGGCCTTTGGACCAATGGGAAGTCCTCGTCTATGGAGATGGAGATGGCTTTATATGCAAAACAAACATTGTTTTTATTAAAATGGTTCATGACATAATGCATCGACCTTGTTGCAGCTCATGCCCGACATGTTCCTTATGACACTGTAATTTCAGAGATAGACATGATGAGTCCCTTTAGGAAGTAAGATTTCAGCTGTGGCTTCACGGCAATGAAAGACTGCCACCTGAGCAATCTGAGAGACGGCTTCATGACATCAGGGACTGATATGATTGGCTTAAACCGGCGCTCGTGGTCCAGCTGCTTGTCACGCTTTTGCCAGTGGTGAAAACCCTGAGTCTTCTTTCTGCTTCCTACAGAGAACGCCTGGAGCAGGAGTCTGGAAACCTGACAGATGTTTAGGGTTTTGTAGTCTTTAGGTTGTGATTGTGCAGGCACTGCAATGAACAAATGCTACGATAAAAATAATCCTTTGAGACAGATCAGATGAAAAATATTAATTGTAAGGCTGTATTAAAACACACAATCCAGAAATAAATGCCAAACCAGAGATCTTTACAAATAGTTTAAAAGTGAGTTTTAAAACATTCACTAACAGAACCAATATGATCTATGCACTTTCCTACTCCATATCAGCTCCTTCACTGTCCCTAGGATGTCTTTCTGACTTTCATTACACCACAGACGCCTATTTGAAGTGTTTGTTGTCTAAGGGACACTGAGTTTGATTGTTTAGCTCACTTGATTTCTTTAAAAAATATGGGGGGAAATGGGCAATGGGAAAAAATGTAAAGAAAATTACAACAACATTGCCAGATTTTTTTTTCAACATTTTTTTGTGCCGTAATAATTTCAAGTGAGTTTAATTATTCTTGCACTGAACTTTTCCTCATTTTGCTGAGGACCCCATGGAAGCTCCACCAGGACCCCTGGGGCCTTCTTGGACCCCACTTTGAACACTGGGATGTCAACACTGTCTTGTTGATAACGCACGTCGTTTGTACACTAGCTAATGTAGCTAGTTTTCTTGCCCATATTAGTCTGTTGGCTTAGTTAGCTAACCAAGCCAAAACCCAACAGTTTATTAATGTTAACCGAGCTGACTCCTCTCAAGCTACAACTGTAAGCCATTGGAGCATAGACTCGGACCAGAGGGACTATAGGGCAACAAAGAACAAACAGTGCACCGTGTCAGAGTGACCCAAGTTTGGAAACAAATGTGCTTTAGCAGACGATTCACTTTTACTTATTACTGAATTGACCTGCAGCCATACCACAACAGTCTTTTCTCTCTTTTTTTCCCCAGCCTGGTTGTTATTCTGTATATTTAGCTGCTGTTTTGTGCACAGCCTGTAGACCTCCCGGGTGGTGGTGCCACATGGCTGTTACATTTGTGGCATAATTGCATGCTTCACATATCGATTCTGTGTGGCTGCTTTGCAACTTTGATTCTAGTTTGTGTTATGCCGGGAAACAACCGTGAAATCAATCTTGTCGAGATCATGTCCTTAACTCGCAAAATGTTCTGTGTGCAGATTCGGTACGTTGACGTCCATTTTTGTCATCGTAAATCTATGTTTTATTTTCTCTTGAGCTCAATCATTTTATTTTTGCAAAGATTCGGCTGTTTTACAAGCCTCGATCTCTTGACCATCACAACCGACTGAGAGAGCCTTTTGATAACAAGCTTATTTTTATAGGGCATTACATATGAGGGAATTATTGTCCTGTAAGCATATGAATGGCTCTCCAAACAGAGCTTATTAAAGAAAACAGAGATGTATGTTTGTGGTGCCCTATGGTGCAGGCCTCAGGAGATGATGTACTGTATGGAGCCCAGACAGGCTGCAGAAAAGACTTGGCTTGTCTGGGACCTGAGTAAGAGGCTCATTTTTCACATCGACACCTTGTGGGGGCTCTCTAAGCTACTGAATCCACAGAGTAGATGTGTTTAATATTTGCTCAGGAGGTAAGAAGGTCTGCTCTTTGTAAATTCTGTAAATTGATAAGTTGGCTGCGGCGGAGGATAGCGGTGGCTCATGGAGGGATGCATCCCTGCAGTTGAAAGTGGGCTTAAAGCTCTGTAAACAAACAGACACACACTCTGCACACTCTGCCGTCTGCCTCGGCTGAGATGGACCTCTGAAGAGAAACAATACAAAATGTTGAGCTCTCATTGTATGCCGCAAACACTAACATGGTCGAGTTCCAACTCTCGGGACCGCGGAGGCTTTTTAAAATGCAAACATTCAAATGTGTGCTCGCTGTGCCTTTCATGCCAATTCAGACTCCGTTTGTGCCGTCTCTCAAACTGTTACAGTTGACTAAAGCTACAGTCAGAGTCAAGTGTCCCTCTCTGAGATGGTGCACAGTGTGGCCACTTGATGAACAGAGCATATGCTGTCTCTTTCCTTTTCTCTGACCTCCTCTCTCGATCCTTTTCTCCCTCTTTTTGTCCTTTTCAGAGGGGAGTTGAGGTGACCCAAGAAGACATGTCGTCTACAGGGGAGTGAAGTGTGGGCCATGAATGCAGTGAAATGCACTGAGGTCCCTGCCAACGGTCCAGAGAGCAGGCAGTGCCCTGGACACCCGGATGTCACCGAGGGTCACGGGGGCCTTGGAGAGCAGAAAAACAAGAGAAACCATGCATTGAGGAAGCAGCTACCATCAACAGAGGGTAATAAGGGTGAGCTTGGATGATATTTAATTCCTCTACACTTGAGATGTGTGCATCCAGGTTGTAAATCTTCTCTAATCCATAATGACTGCACCATATGCTGCAGGCTACCTGCCAGTGCCATTATGGTGCACATAAACAAGGGGTTATCTTTCACTGTATTTGCTGGCTTTTGACCAAATAGCAGAACGTGCACAGTGTCAAGAACACTAATGATAGCCATTAATAGATGGATGGCATTGTCTTAACCAATCAGAATAGCAGAGACTAAAACACAAACAAGCTCATGTAGATTTTTATACCAAAATTTGCCTTTAATTTTCTCTCAAAACTTACAATTGCGCAAAGAGCTCTTTAAGACAAAATCACATCTATTATTTCAGCCAACATACATAGCAGGTAAATAACTAAGTATGCAAGTCACAGAGCTTTTCCAAGTTAGTCCCCCGGCCAGATAAAACAAGATTATTTGAACATTTTATTGAAGCCATCTGATGATTAATCCGTGCTGAAATATCTCTGCTTTTCAACTTCACAGCCCAAATCGACCTGGCTTAAATGCCACTCGCATCACAGGGCTGAAGGTGAAAGTATCTGAGGAATCCTCTGATTTAAATTGGTATTTTTAGACTGATGTATCCCCGCGGACTCTCGGAATGGTGAGAGAAATACAGCGAACAGCACTCCCTCTTCACTCCTTGAGCCCTCAAAGTTTTCCATGATGTCATGTGTGGCGCTGGGGTGAGAGTAATTGAAAAGGCGGATGAACATAAACTGGAATCTCCTCAAATTCAGCCATTCATTTTATCCCCTTCTCCTCTCAAATCAGACTCGAGACGGGAGGGAAAGGCAAAACAAAGCGAGAGAACGCCGGGGGAGCCTTGCTTGTGTCTCCTTATGCTCCTGCCAGTGATTTGACGACAGACTCCAAACACAAATTAAAGATAAGGCTGATGCTGTCACACTGGCCTTTTTTTTTTTTCATTTATTGCATCGGGATAGAACAGTCGGAACCACATTTTCCTGTTCAGGCCTTACACAAATAAGTCACTGAGTTCAGCAGATAAAAGGCATTCTGCACCTGAATTAAGAGTGCAGCTTTACAGTTTGATTCAGGGGAAAGGTTTTTTATAGACGGTGGTGATTTTACTGCTGTCTGCTGCCACCCTCACACCTATTTAATGCATGTAAACCCCAGGACACACCTCCCACTGTAAACATCAGTGGAACATGCAGAGCCCTCACAGGCAGCTGAAACTATGTGTGTGTGCATGTGTGTGTGTGTGTGTGTGAAAGAGAGAGTAACTGAGAAAGACAGTGGGCAGAAGTTGAACAAAGATGAGTTTCATCATGAACACACATGGGTTTCAGGCTTGGCCCTTAGCTAGAGCTGCATGTTGAGAGTCGGTGTCTTGTCACACATTGATGTTTGCTCTCTGTGGAGGTCGGGGCTGAATTGAATAGTCCTTTTGTCTGTAGTCGCCACAATGAGATAAGTCCAAAACAAACTGTCACACAGAGGCCAAGACACCGATCTGTGCAAAGGGTGAGCATTTGGATTTTGCTCGGCAGTGCTTCTAAAGAGAAACTTGCTGTGTTCATGTCCTCGTGACAGACGATGCTCTGATGAGCGAGCATATACATCTTCTCACTATAAGCGTCCTGAGGCTTGTTAGAGTCCACATGATGGCATCAGTAACACAAGTTTGCCATCAGATGTGTTGCTGGTGTACTGCAGCCTGCAGCAGCCCACATTTCTCTTTTGAGGCATACTAATTATGGAATTGACGCTATCGTTTTTTTTTTCACCCATTTTCCCTTGTGTCATATTTTCCATGTGCACGTATCCTGTTCCAGAGATAGCTATGAATTCACCTGAACATACTAAATATGTAGATTTTCCAGTAAAGTCCAGATGTCATACTTAAAAGGCTACAATTTCAGGGCTATTGAAAAGGGAAACAACTGATGCGGACCCAAATGTAACCTTTTTCCATTAGTCCAAAGACATTGTGAGGTTCCGTCTTTAATAAATTTATATTAAAGGGATAGTTCACCCATTTCTGTTCTGTTCTGTAGGACAGTAGTGGTGCTATCTTCCTCTCATTGTTACTGAGTGCTGGATACTGGCTGGATGCTCTAGATGCTAACTGTTAGCCTCCTGCCACTCAGCTGGACTTCCCCCCAGCTAACATTCTTCAAAATAACCACTTTAAACCACTCAAAGAAGGTTTAACAACACTTTTGTCCTTTTATCAACATCCAGAAAGATCCGGTAGCTTCTGCACTTCCTGTATCACCAGAGGAGCAGCAGCCACCACAGAGATGGAAGTAGATTAATTGTTTGTTATCATTTCCTTTCTTCATTGAATACATGTACACATGTTGGAGAACAAAAATAACACATTTCTCCTCAGTACTAAAAGACAACTTGCAAGTAATGTTGTGGCTAGCGTCTTCTTTTCCTCCTCTCTGCTCCGTCACACACCTCTCACCTCTCAGGCTCCTGCCAGCCACCGCTGTAACTCAGGACCAGCACAGTGAACCTAGACTGCACAAGAAAATAGTTATACCAGCTATACCAGTGATAAGTTTTTGAAGTATTTTTTTTCTTTTATTTGCTGAACATCATATATACTTTCATCAGACTTGTTTGTTGTAACAATTTGAGTGGTTTAAAGTGGTTATTTTTCAGAATGTTAGCTGGGGGGAAGTCCACCTCAATGGCAGGAGGCTAACAGTTAGCATTTGGAGCATCCAGCCAGTATCCAGCACTCAGTAACAATGAGAGGAAGAGAGCACCACTACTGTCCTACAGAACAGCTGGGGGGGAAGTGAAATTAGCTGGCATTACATGCACGTAAGTGAAATGATATTCTGTTTTTCAAAATGGGTGAACTGTACCTTTAAGATCTAAGCACTACCACTGCCTTCATAATTCTGACTGCATGAAGCCTGGTTCAGCAGCAGAGCAGTGATTGCCTTTTTCCAATAAGATTTTCTATGAACAAGGCTCAGTAACATGCAATCAAACTTCACTGGCCTCACATCAAAGATGTTGATTATGTAGCGTTCCGGTTACCGATTTGCAAGGTGGATCAACACCAGTGTAATCCTTCACCGAGTTTCATGCAGAAACACATCCCAGATTTACCTGATACAAATCTGGGCAACGCTCTTTTCATGTAGCAAAGCAAGAGGGGAGAAGAGGTCGGAATGGGGGGCTGGGGGGGGACTTGTTTGGCACCGCCGGACTCTCTAACACCTGCAGCAAAATGACTCTTATTGCTCCAGTCTGGGTTTTAATGCAGCACCTTTCTCTGCGAGCTGACTGGATTCCACACTGATTTGATGGTGGCCGTGGTTTGAAGATTACTTTCATCTGGAGAAGATTAGTCAATGATGCTGATAGACATGATCAGTTTATCATCAGGATTATATGCAATTCAGCGCGGGGTCGGCCCAGCTCTCCTGTTTATGTAATGCTGTGCACCCAAATTTTCATCAGGGGAAATTAACTTAGCTTTCTGATTATAGACAATCATGCTCTGCACAATACCTCAAATTCAATGCCCATGGTTAAAGTTTTGAACTTTTAGCTGGAGAAAAAAAAGAACAATAATCAAAATAATTAACAGATATTATCCCAGACATGACAGTAATTGCCTGATCTTGAAAAAATAGTGTTCTGGTTACAAAAAGACAAAAAAAAAAGTATTTCTTTTAGTGAACGTCCTCATCTTTGAGAAGCATTTTCTGCAGAATTGCCAAAAGCTATATCTTTGCCGTGATCGGCATTAAAGCTCAAAGCTATAACAAAAGCAGCATTTTTCTCATTAGGCAACAGGTGGAATGTGTGCCGATGCATTTTTCCTGCTGTTGTTTTAAGCTCCTAATTCATCCGTGAAATTACTCACATGTTCATTCATCATCCGACCAGAGCTGGGAGCAACAGGCCCTGAGACGAGAATCAGTTGATGGATAGAACATTTCTGAGGGCAAATATTACCTCAGTCCGCACGGGCAGTAAACAGATTTATTATTTATCAAACGACTCTGTGACGTGATGAAATACCAAATGGGAAAGCATGAAATAAATACTTGTATTCAAGGGATGGTGGAAAAAAAAAAAGAAACAACAAACTGGGAACCCAGGGACCGTGTTTGTAGTGCCGACCCAACTTGGTAATTGGTTTCATATTTAGTTATACTACAGTAAAACTTATTGAAAGGTATACCCGAGGTCTGTGAGCTCAGACACATAAATAAATCTTTGTTACCTTTGTTGCAAAAATGCTGTGCGCCTCCCCGTGCCAAGTGTTCTGTTGACTGGACATTGATCGTTGATTTTTGTTGTAAGCTTTGAAATATTTGTCTGCCTTGGCCAAGCGCTGTTCACCTATCTGGAATGTACAGTTAAAATTGGTTTGCAGCTAATATAAATACAGGGCACGGCTGTTGTAGTGCAGAGAGATGGCAGGCCCTTGTGTGGAGTGCGATCAGGCCTTAGTCACCGGCTCTTACAGTGAAGTAAAAGGCGGTTATGTTAGCTTTATGTTGATAAATCCAGCCAGGCGTGCGTGTGTTCTGCTCCTGCCCTCAATCACAGACAAGTAATTAAGAAGATGAGGTCAGAATTGAGACTCCTTCTTGTGATCCTCTATGACAAACCAGCTGCTCCCCGGCCACTCACACCTCCCAGAGAGCATTTTACTGCTCCACATCATTTCTCCATGGAAGCTGCCGCAGAAATGACATTGCACTCGCAAAATCTCATTGTGTGACTCCCACAATTGAACAAACCGGGGAGGGTGGAGGAGATAGCATTACGGTTTAATGATTTTACCGCTTCTATTATTATGAAAAGGATCATTTTTTAAGACGTGCAGCAGCCATCCTTTGGAAACAAAAAATAAAAAAATAAAACTCAGCTGGACGGCTATTGAAGTTTCCATGATTGTCATTAATATCTGCTGCGGATATAAGGGAGGATAAATGTAATTTAGAGTGAATTAAAGGCTTACATCAAAGCTTCCATTCAAAGTTTTCATTATTCGTTAGTGTCGTCAGGAAGGCAAGCAATTAAAGACCTGCTATCATTTTTCACTACAGATACACCCCCTTTTTTATTATAGTCGCTCTAAAAGCTTGCCTGGAACTGATGTGAATAGCGCAGTAAGACACACACACACACACATACCCAGTGTATACAGTTTATCGTACAGAGTATGGAGGTATCAGTAATCAGTGGAGTACCACATGATTTAATGGTCTTACATTAAGAACAACATTGACAGTGATGTTATCTCTGGTGCTCTATAATTATTCATTCATCAGCTGTTAGTCTGAAAGATAAAGACTGTCTAGGGTTAGCTATCTCTCCAAAACTCCGGAAAAGATTAGGTCATTGCATCCACAGGGCTATTTTTAGAGTCCTTTAACAGTGGCATATTAAACAAAACGCTTAGAAATTCAATTAAGAAACCACTCGGCCACAATGACCTGAAAATAACCCAGAGTTATTCTAAAACAAAGGCTCTGCCGCCAGCCGCTGTGCCGCCTCGCATGTGGTTTGGAAACAGCGGTGCTTAAAACCGCAGATTCTTAGGGCTGCGGAGATTAATGAAGAGTTTCTTTTTCCAGGTGTTGTATTGTGGATACAAGAGCTTTGGGTGGTGAATTTTACCAAGGAGAGAAATCCTCTTGGTAGAAATGAAAACAGTAACACAATATACAGCGCTGATCCAGCTCACAGCTCACATACGAGAGCCGGCTCGCATTCCAGACCCGAGAGGAAAGGAAAGATAGAGAGAGAGAGAGAGAGGGAGAGACAGTGCCGGATCATTCTGAGATATCGATGATATGTGCGGCATTTATGTGAATGGGTGCACGAGCAAGTGAGTGCCACGTGTGCCAGAGAGAATTCCCACACCGAGTTTTTGTTGTTAGGGAAATGTTTTTACTAATTTTAAGTTTGTTTTAATTGTAGTCTTATCTTTCCTTTTTATTATACTGACATATGCCAATTTTTCAATACAAATCAATACAAAGTATATCCATATCTATAGATAGATATACATTTGATTTTTCTTGATTTTTTTCTGTCACCATCCCATCAGTCTAAATCTCAAAGTGGGGATGTATTAGACCTTCCAAAAGCCACAAATTGAGATTTCCTATGTTAAATGTGATGAATCTAAAATTTAGAGCAAAATGCATATTGTACTGTACATAAGCTGTACTCCCTAACATTGCCTCTTTAGTCTCTTTGCTATCTTTTGATATAAAGCTTCACGGACTGGCCAGGATAGGGTGTGCGGTTTGCTGGCATCATGTTACGGGATTTCTGTGTGTCAAAGTTCAGATTTTTCAAACGGTTACCTCTGGCTGCCATTCGGAACCTCCTAAGTGCAAAAATGCCTAGAGTAGCTTTGGATTGGTATACTTTATTACGATGCCAGCAGCTTTCCACCATGCCCGTGTAGGTGCAACCACAGATCATGAAAATATCACATTAAAGTCACTCTGTACATTTAGTGTTGCACGTTTTATGTATGACCAATAACCCAAATAGCACGCTAATGGAAAGAGAAAGGAATTTGGATCAGCCAAGTACATTAGGTCCTGCTTCTAATAATTGTGATCCCAGTCATGTATCAAGGTACACAATACCCGGCAGTGCAGCGGAGTTGGGTTGCATGCAAGGTGAAATCATTCTCAGCTATGTTCCACCTTGCTCTCCCAACCATCCTCATGTGTTGTGAGTAATAAAAAAGAAGAATTCATTTTACGGTTTTACTAGTCAGCAACCCAGGTATGTATTAGTCAAAATAGAGGGAAAGTTAGAACCATGTGTTAATTTGAATGGGAGGCACCTGGTAGTGATTACGGCCATGCCTCGGATGATAAAAACACACACACGGGGCTGCATTCAGGGCGAGCACAATGGTCAGGACAACGCTCTGGCTCAAATCAGAATAAAAACATTTATGGGGTCTAAAGGATTCATATTAATGAACAGGCAGACAGGCAGGCTTACTGAGGATGCATATGCTATATTTATTAGCAGATCAGCGTGATGATAGACGGCACAGAATCTCAACATGAAAGCCCATTTTTCCATAAAGCGTAATGTAATTTATTTTACTACTTCCTTCTCAGTATGGGGGCTTGTTTGAGCAGAGTGTTCTTCTCCTTTCTCCTAGAGACCTTGACAGAGCTCGCTAAGCAGCCTCGCTGTGCATTTCAACTAAATTTTGCCAGAGCCAAAACTTCAACAGGTGTTGGAAATTAAAAGAAAAAAAAAAGAAGAGATAGAAGAAGAAAAAACTTTTCTCAAGCATAAGCTGTTTTGTTTTCTGTATCTAGCCAACTTGAAAAGATGATGTACAGCTGAGCACTGAGTATCACATGATGTGCTGACATGTTAGCAAGCCAGATATTCAAAATAATACATCACATTTTTAGGTTACTAGCCCACTGGTCAACTCCCCTAATGAGTAATGAGAGGATAGACACCAAAATTATTCATGCATGCCACATAGATCATTGGCTCTGGGCAACAGTTTAGGACACATTGTGCTGAGGAAGCCCTGTCAGGGACTGGCAACCTGTCCAGGGTGTTTCCCTGGCTTCTGCCCAGTGCATGCTGGGATTGGTTCCAACTCCCTGCTACCCTGATTAGGAGTGAGCAGGTATGGGAAATGGATGGATGGAGGGATGGATGGATGTGTTGAGTTATACTGGACGGCCAGTTAGTCTGGGTATCGAGAGTCAGTTCCAGTTTAGTCTTGTATCCTAACTGCCCAATTGAATAGACTGGATAAAGCACTGGAATAATGAGACCTCTTTTCAGCCATTAAGCTTGCTGAATAGTGCATGGCTTTTGAGCAGCTGCAAAACAAACTTGTTCCTTTCTTTGTGCTGTCAATCAAAAGTTATGACATATTTTGAAGCTGGGGTATGGGCATACTTACTTTGTGGACCATAACATTTCTCCAAACTTCTCGTGCAGCATAATCCACATGTCTTTAAGCCAGATGATTGTATTGTGTGTCCAACACCTCAGAATTTACCTCATAATCTCCAAGATATTCTGCTCTTGTTCTGCATCTCACACACAGTCACACCACCAGGTAAGACATGTTAATTTATATAGAACTTTTCTGCACATCGTGTGAACTTAGTGCTTTATATAATGTACTTGCCCATGCATACATACGAAGGCATATAGGCTATACAGAAATAAAAGCATTTACAATACATTCACATAATAAAAGGCAATAAAATTAAATTAAAATAGGAATCACTGCATTCTCTCAAGGAAGACATTATGTTAAATGTGCTTTAGCTGTTTTGAAATGTAATTCTGCGACATGCCTCAATTTATGTATAGAGATTAAGATTACTCACAGTAGTGGGTACTACAGTGTGAGCATTGAGCTTACTCTGGCTCTCAAGTACTGAATATTGAACATGAGCACCAGAGCAAATGATCTGCGAGGGGATCAATGCATCACTGATGTTGGTGTCAGTGTTCTCACCACTTAAACGGGAAAGTCTCAACATTTTAGTGTAATCATTTGAAGCACTGGCAATGAAACTCTCCAGCCTAGCAGTCCCAGAATGAGTGCCTTGTGACTTGGCAAGCAAAATATCAGCTAGTTTCCCTTGCTGCTCCAGCTACAAGAGGCTCTAATCAACCAGTGAAACACAGGGATCAAAACTCGTCGGACCACGTGAATAAAGGGACCATGATAATTCTGACTCACCATGTGATAAATGTGATTTACTGTGAGGTAAAGTGAGTCTCACTGTTGCGGTTGATAAGCCCCACTGTGCAGTGCTTAGCCCCTGACCTTTGCCCTCCTCTAGACATGTTCCTCATTAAAGTGTAGAGCACAGAATTCATCAAATGTTGCCTCTGAATGTCTTCTGAATGCTGCCTATCCCAAAGGCCAAGTATAACATGGCACACAGGGTCATATTTTTAAAGGTTTCAGCTGACATACCAGAAGCTATGGGAATCAGCTACAGCAAAAACAACAGAATACCAACTTTATATTGAGAACACGCTCGGGCCAATGCTATGGAGATCCTATCAGGATCAAGTATGTGTTGTTCATTAATCTGTAATTAACGCTCAAGACACTAATCTGGTTTTATCATGTCTCTGTTTATGTACCTTGTCCATCACCTTCAGTACACCTGCTTGGAAATTTCATTAAAGTGAAGAAGAGCTAGAAGAAATAGCAGGCTTTTGATCCCGGGTTTGCTTTGCTCTTTGCAGATGCCTGTCTAACAATACTGTAAGTAGTGCGCTACTTGGCTTTACTGTGATCCAGAAGGAGAGGCTAAACAGATCAGTGCAACCAAGTAGGCGAGAACAGGATTACTATACAGAAAAATAAATTTGTACGTCTTTTCAAAATATTTGCTTTATACACATATGGCATTTTGTGGAAATTAAAACACTTTCTGTAACTAATAATGTTTGAGCAGTGTGGCACATTAAAAAAAAAAAAGGTGCAGATAGTTGAGCTTATTAGGTCCTTTTCATGAGGGTTGCACTAGCTAAACCAAAACATTGGTTTCAGGGACAGAGAATCTCTCGCCACTGGTATTGTCGTAGAGAGCTCCATTTGTTCCTTTAGCTAACACATCTAACAGTGTAACTGGTGTTTACTTACACATACCTGACTCAACGCAGTGGTCAGCATAATGTTAGTGTAGTGTGTTTGTGTTTGTCTGTCATTTCCTGGTCGTGGTACGTCTCCTAGGTCAATTGTCCTCCATTTTAACTGTAGGCCTGATTAGCTTTACACATGTAATCAGTTCTGCTAAGTTTATTACCTGACACTGTAAATGTAACAGTCGTGACACATTTACCATGACTGGCCATTCTCATTTCCAGGGTGTCAAGTATCACAGCTTGATGCCTACGCCAAAAGCACCCTTCAGTGTCACTATGAGTTCCTGTGTCCAGTGTGTGTTCCAGTGTCCAGTACACCTTGAATAAGATATTTTTTCTCAAACCTAACCTTTGTCTAACTTTAACCACGTGGTTTTTATGCCTACCCCTAACCTTTCCCCAACCTTAACCAAGTGATTTTTATTTCTAAACCTAACCCTTTCCCTAACCTTAACCAAGTGGTTTTTATTTCTAAACTTAACCTTTCCCTAACCTTAACCAAGTGGTTTCATTGGCTAAACCTAGCACTGATGCGTGGTAAAGCAACAAAGTCCAATGCATTTCGGCATGATGTCAAAGGGTACCTTTGGCACTGGTGTCAGGAGCGAATGGTTACCAAGCTGCGGTAGTTGATGACCTGGGAATGAGAATGTTTTGACCATGATGTAATCATCTAAGACAATTCGAACTTTCTCCATGTGCTGCCCTCCATCACACATTTAGGTCAATGAGTTATCCTTCATAAATCTGTCTCTCAAAATTGCCAGTTTTGTGTGTGGTAGATACAAGAGGTTGTTCATCTTACCAGCAGGTTCAACCAACCCCTCTCTCCCCTAGTCATGTCCTGACCATGTTTAACATTCACAGCTTCCTCAGCTGAATCTAGCTGCTTCAGTTACACATAGTCTTGATTGCTTTTGATACAGATTAATCACATTTACATCTTTTACATCATCAGCACACCTGTCCAGTACCTTTTAGCCAGTCCTTGTTCCTCTTCTCTGTTAAAGGATTACCTGGTCAGGTATTAAGGCCTTTACTTCCACTGCCTCTGCCGATTTGTCTCCTGTCTTCCTGGTATGTGACTTGTGGCTGTTGTGCCCTCTGACCTGTTGTGTCTGAGCCAACAGCAGACCTCTCCAGAGAATTTCAGTCAGCCATCCCCACAGGCCATGAGTGTTCCCGTCTCTGACAGACAGGAATGATAAGAGTCGCCAGGCAGCACGTTCCCAATCGCTATCCAGCCAAACCTACAGTACAATACAAGGTCATGCACAAAACGGCTCAGTGTGCTCAGTTTTCCTTTGTGTACTATATTGATTTTATCTGTCACTTTTGTATGTGCTACAATCTCTAGTACAGTGTCTTGTGAATTACTGTGGTTTTGTGGTGATGCGTAAGAAAAAATATTATCAATTTGCATTGTCACTCTTCTAGATTTTCATCACGGCTCATTATTAAAAAATAGACCAATGCAACAAGCTTCAATTTTCCCACACAAGTGAGGAGGTGAAAACACTCAGAGGCCGTCACAGAAAGAAAACAAGATCCCCGTTATCTGTTTCGCTAATGGCATGATTACCGAAACAGACACATTGACAGAGATAACACCACTGACCTGTCTGTAGAATTCAGTTTCTCCAATTTGCTGTCTTCCACCTCCTTGTCTGACAAGCTGGTTGCTGTCTGGTTTTGAGAGTTGTTTATCTGACAAATTGCACGTTTGGATATGTCGGGAAGCCGAAACATTTCCGAGCCGTCACTCAAACTGATGAACAGTTACAGCCATGAGGAGGGCGGTAACAGTGGACAGTTTGCAAGGCTGTGTGAAGTATGCAGAGAGTGAGAGTTCTCCTTGTCAACACAGTGGAGAGGTGTTTCCCATCACAGAGAGATGGAGGGCTTTTCTGATGGTGATTTGTATACATATTTGTGAGCATGTTTTTATAGATGTGGGTGAATCTGGGCATCTGTTTCTATCCAGTGGAGCTTATTCAGATAAACTGCCACGATATTATCAGTGGACTCTTCATCACTGTGTTTAGGTTGGCGTTTGGTTCCATTTACATTTAGCTCACGATCTTAGTCTGAGTGCAATCATGCAAAAAGCTTCAGTTCCTAGATCACCAATAAGGGGGCAAAGATCAGAGCCTTAGCGCCTTCATCAATATTCCTGAGATCATAGAAGGGTCATGACAGAGCTAGGAAATGAAATCAAAGAAGAGATAAGGAGACAGAGAAAGGCCTTTTTTCCAAGGGCAAGGAAGGTGACTAAAAAGGAAGAATTATTCAGTAGGTTGATGTGTTGAAGTTGATTGATTGAATTTGATATTTCTTGCCAAGATAAGTTTCCAGGCAGAAAATTCAACAGTTTCTAGATTACAATCAAGACATGATTCTGTCAGTTTTCTCAAATCTTCCACCTGAAAGCTCAGCTGACTTCTGCCTCAATAAAAAACAAGGCTGTACCCTTCCACTACTTGATGGGCAGATGAATCACAGCTCGAGACCAATCCATAGTCCCTCAACCTGGTTTCATTGTCTGAGACAAGAATCACTTGGGCAAGTCTTTCAGCATCAGGCATCATTTCTCTGTGGTCTTGGGACTCAGCGGAGTTGTCTCCAGCCTTCTTTTCTCCCATTTACTCTGCTTCCCTCCCCCTCATCAACCCCCCTACATCCTCCTGGCTCGCGTGGAGCCTGTGAGTCGTTCAGCCTGTGATCATGGCGCTGGTCCACGACTCAGCGGACAGGCAGCCAATGACATCATCCTTCACCGTGGATGTGGTGGTGGGGGGGCAGAAAGTGACACCTCTGGTCGCTGTGACACACCATCTATCTCACCCGTGAAGTCTCGCGCTGTGAGTCACATCTAATTGTGGTTGAGGGAACATGTGTAGATGTGTGTTGTCTGCTTGTAATCCAAAGATTTGTGCCCTGTCTCTGTGTTTTATTGTCTGTTACAATTGTACTAAAATATTGGACTCGTTTTGATAAGCCAAGAAGCAAATTAGGACTGTGTTGAATACAGCATGGGGAACGTTACACGAATATGGTTCCTGCCTTTTATCAGACCTAATCTATACCTTATGTTTTGAAGTAAAAATACTCCCTAAAAACAGAACTCTTATAAATAGAATTCCTTTAGCTGTTCTTACTGTTCCGAACATTAATTCTTCATTCTCTACATGAGCATGTATATCCAAAAGCGAGAAACAAAGGAGCCAGCGCTCTCATCTCTAATCTGTGTGACATTTAAAATAATTTGTAATGGAGCTACTGTCATTTTAATGGAGCTACTCCATAGACGGTGCTCCAGTCCGACTTTATGGACACCATGACCGTACACAGGGTGATTATTCAGGGTTATGGTTGCATTTTATGCTCCAAAGCTGTCCGCGCTGAGATGAAGTCAAGCTCACTTGGGTGTAAAAACTCAAACAAACTTGGATCACACAAAGTCAGTTAATGGAGGGCCTTCAGAAAGGTCTGTTCACAATATATGTTGCTTCAATGGGTCTTCCCTAGATATGTTCACAAACTTTGATCGCAGTAACTTCTGCTCTAGGGTACAGTGTCCCTTCCCTGGAATCCCTGGACTTCAATGTAGACCACCCTCTACACACATACACTGCACACACATATATACACATTAGGCTGCCTCCTGGGCATGAATATTGACATAAACCAATGAGGTAAGGGCAACAGTTTCTCCATGGTTCACAATCCTGTTATATGAGTCAACAGCATCAGCTTTGGTTTATCTAATTACCTTCAATCAAGACAGCTCTACAGGCTTCCAAAACCACCTTGGCCAGAGAAGTGTGCTGGGGTTAACACACACAGACTCGGAGATAAGAAAAAACACATCAGGACACACACACACGTAGCCCCTTTCAGAACCCTAGAACAACATTTGATCAGGACCCACTGAGCGTCCCTGGGGTGTTAAAAGCAAGCACGACCTTGTAGCTGCTGGTGCCCCTTTGTTGTTTCAGCTTTCAGAATCAGGCTCGAGAGAAAGAAAGAAAGGTTTGTCTGACCAAATTACCTATCACAGGAAAAATAATAAGAAGGCAACGTACCGAATCAATCGGTCAGCGTGACGATAACATAATTTCTTACTGACAAGGCGAATAAGTCAAGCCTCTCAACGTCCTGCAGAGTGGAGATAGCACATGTAGCTGTGTGTTTGGTTTGAACACAGAATGGCAGAAAATGTCACTCCTGATGAATGCTCTGCGGTGCAGATAACACTTACTCCCCTTTTGGCCGAGCATGCGCACACAAATGACACATGTGCACGCATGCAGTTTGTGATGGAAGGAGCGCACACACATGCACACACAAAAGAGTCCCAGTACTATAAATAAGTCTTTGGTCCTGAGGGGTCAAGTGGAGTCCAGCCCAGCAGATACCAGTGCTGTGCCCAGGGATCAGTCTGTGGCCCGTGGCAACCCCTGTGTCTGTTCTCTGTCTGTCAGCCGTCTTAAACGCTGCACTTGGATCAGATTACGCCATGGTGGAACTTAAGCGAAACCGTTTTTATATAGGAATGCTGATCTGACCTCGTATCAGCGTCTGGGGCGGCTGCGCAAGTTTTGCTCTATCTCTGTCCAATAGACGTCACACGCCGTGCCGTAGCGGTGCAGAGGAGTGGGAGGGGGCGGGCGGATT
>OMLB01016655.1:13365-63859 GCA_900302555.1 Myripristis jacobus
CCCCCCCCGAGCCCCCACCACCACGCTGGATATTGGCATTTGCCACTCAGGCGGCTGCGCCCCCGAGTCTCGTAACTGCTGATTAGTCAAATGGGTCCCGGTCTGTGGAATAATTAATGTTTAACATTGGGGTCTTTTCTCTGGGGAGAGACCCGCGGTTTGATCGAATGGCACTGAGGTGAGCATGGCAGGGAGATCGGACAGCGGGGGCCTGGCACCCCGCGAGGAGGGACGTCGCGGCGTGATCAATGCTAACGTTAGCCTAGGTTAACCTCGGCGTCCTTGAGAGCAGCTGGGCGACGAGGACATGGGAGGGATTGGTGATCGACATCGGCCCTACCGTTTAATTGTCTCTTGATTCATTTGTTTATTGCTTACTGAATCAGCAGGGACATTTATAGCAGTGGGAAGGCAAAAGGGCCACCCATGTTTATCATTTGCAGCGATTCTCAAATGTCATGGAGTGCTGTGTGTGCAGGCTTTTTGCTGTACGTCTTGCTTTTTTGCTTAGGCATGGCACACGAAAAAGGACAAGTGTGCTGCAGTGTTAATCACAAAATTACTACTTGTTTCCAAAATTTTCCTTCCTCTATGCCAGCTACTGCATGCTGAATTGCTGCTTTAACTCATCTTTTAATAATCAAAACATCTTTATGCAACACAGTCACAAGCCATAAACTTTTACAACTAGAAGAATTGATTTGAATCTAACGTAAACCCACTCATTCCATCATTACAGCACTGGGAGCTTATTACTGATAAAACCTTACAGCTCTAAAGAGGAGAACAAATATATGTGATGATAAAATATGCTGTGCTAAATATTATGAAAAAAAAAATAGGAGTAACTCAGCCCTGCTTATATTGTATACACAGCATCTAAAAACATCTCTGAATGACCTGCAGGGATGTTTGAATTGGATGTATTATTTTTCATTTTGAAGTAATGAAATATTTAAGGGGCAGACAGTCTGTGGGACTTGTTTGACCTTCAAAGTAGAAAGATTGCCCTGTTATTACAGTATTTATATGGCTGTCCCCTGCCCGTGCAGAGCCGGGGTATAAAAAATATTTAATTACTCAATTAACTGAGGTGGAATATGACCCTGTAGCAAACAGGTGAGGGAATAGGGCACACGTGACAGGCTTCAACAATACAGAAACGGCCCCCATCACAAAGCCGGAGAGGAACGCAGATTAAGGGTGGAATACAAATTACGATTTTATACTATTATATTATTGAAAGTTAAGTTACGCGGCAATATATAAGTTGAAGGCAAAGAGATTACTTCAGTTTTTATTCATACTGTGCAGCCTTGGCACCTCGGAGTGGCAGGCATGGAAGAATAATGGTGGGCTCGGTAACCTGCAGGACGGACACCGATGCATTCTCAGAGGGTTTGGGGCGCAGTATTGTTTTCAGCTTGTAAAAAGCTCTGTTCACTGAGAGCGTCTTCTCTCTTCAGCTCTGTCACTGTGTTTCAGCCGTGATGTTATGGATTTATGGGAGAGGAGAACATCGGTATCCCAGATGGGCCTCTAATGTGGCCAGATTCAGTTCATTATCGATTGTTCCTCTTTTAACTGCACCAAAAGGGTTCTAAGAAGTGATGAGAAAGGGATTACCATCAGCCAGTCTTGGAATAAAACTTTCATAGCAGCAGCTTGCTCCGTGGTTAGCCGTCAAAGCTACTTAAGGAGTGAAATTCTGGACTCACATTTCACTTCATGTCATTATTCAGTCTTAAACTGTACTGTCCGGTTGGTAAAGACCTCGACTGAAAACTTAGAGAGGGATATTGTCCCGAATAAAAGCATGCATTGTTAATGGTAACTGTAACTGCTTTAATCTGCAAAATCAACTACATAATTAGAGTCCAGTTCCCATTCAGAAAAAGTAGATGTCTAAATGTGTCTGCTAGGAATCACTCACCAAACAGGATGATATAGATATACTTAAAACACTGAAATATTAGATTGGCTTCCCTATCGACGTCAGTCTCATGCACATTCTGATAATTGCTTGATATTTCAGAAGAGAGACCAAGTGTGTGCACATCCAGGCAAATTATTCTGGTGCAAGACAAAAAATGTTCAGTGCAGGGAACAAAGGAGTGAGGTCTGCACACTGTTAAGCTCCCAATAAATAATTTATTCTCTTTTTGCTTTTTTTAAAGCCCTGATTTGATTTTTAGATAAGATTTTTTGCTTTTTTATTTATTGGGAGCTTAACAATGTGCAGACCTCACTCCTTTGTTCCCTGCAATTACTTGAAATTTTCCGATGAACTTTATCATAAAATACCCAATCCAGCTGAATTATATGTAATTTACCATCGTAAAAACACATTTTATCATAACACATCTAAGTTTGCACAGCCCGTTATCAAAAAACTTGGTTGAAAATGATTTGGCTGAAGTATAGGTAAAATAATGGAGAGAAATGACTTGTGAGTGAGTTTGCCTGCAGTCAGCAAAAGTGTCATATAACTGTTCACCAAACAAAAAAGATCAAATGGGTTCCTATGACAACTTGTAGTCAGCAGTCTTAACAAATCAAAACATGATTAATCTCTCCAATATAGTGTGTGGAATGAAGCGTCTTTCTTATGAATGGACCTTGAAACTCCTCAAGAGATGATTAATCAATGTCTGCTGAAGACAGAAAGAACTCTCATTTTCCAAGGGGAAAGTGTGACTTTTGCCACCTTGATTCTTTAAGAAACTCACATATAGATGCTGATTACTATTAAGGATTTCATTTTGCGCAGCATCTCTGCCCACCGCTAATTATTCCAGACATACATCACATCTCTCCTGTTGCATATTCCTCCGCTTTTTCAATGCACACTGGCATTTCTTTCAAATGTCACTAAAACGTGAAGATTAGCAATATCTGTTTGAGTCCGCTGTGAAATGTATCGCATAATTCAGTGTCTAGCAGAGGGAAGACAAGTAAGTTCTATCAAGATCCTGTGATGAAATCAAATGCACTGCAAAACTTCATATTCAACCACCAAAAATAAATAAAATAAAACAAAATGAAATAAAATGATACAAAAAAATGGAATAAGCATGTAATTTATCATTGACTTGGGCCAATAATGAGAATTATTGAGACTCAGCCATACCATAAGTATAACTGGTGCACCTTTAACCCCTTGCAAAAAAAACGTTTTTTCCCAAGACAATGTCAGGCGCATACATATTTTGTACCTACTGGTTGCAACACTTCATTGAATCTTAAATAACACCAATATTGAGTCAAATATTTAAACTCAAAGCACCACTGTTTTTAGGGCTGCACCCTTACATCAAACAAAAAATATCTAGATGTCATCTAGAATTTGAAATAAAGTTCTGTGGCTTGAACCAACCTCAGGGCCGAGGAAGCTGTACATCAGTAGGGCATGTCACTGTGCAAGCAACACAGACGGTAATCAAATGAAGGGCCTCCCGTGCTTTCTTCGTCTGCTGTAGCTGCAAAGGCTTTGTTAACAAGCCCACGTTGGATGACCTCTGAGTAAAGCCGTTGCATTAAAGTCCTACATGTGCAGCAGCTCATGGGAGCACTGCATTATGGAGGAGTCATTTACTGGCAATGCTGACATGTGATATAATCTCCATTCCCTTTGTCTCCCTCTCTGGATCATGTAACCCTGTGTGGAATGCCCCAAATGACACTTCATGTAAATGTATCAAACCACCAGGCGTGAAATCCCGAGGGGATCCCATAACAGAGGCATGATCAGGAATAGATTAGTAACAGCCACCCATGCCCCACCCTGCACTGCCAGTCCTCAGAGCCCATAAGACCTGGACTCTTATTCGAATGTGCTCTAGCGTAAAGCCAACACCATGCATATTGATGGACACCCCGGAGTGTGAGCCACTTGGGATTCTGTCGCTGTCACGTCGTCCCTTTAACTCTCCAGGCCAGGCGACAAGAATGACATTCAGTTGACAAATCCTGACCTTTTCTGAAAAGAGTATAAAATATTACGAGTTGAGGCGCACGTTGCATAATGTCAGCTGACACCCTCAATAAAATTCCTGGATACATTTTAAGTTGTGGCCTTGACTCTGACAAAAGCACAGTTGATAAGCACACCCCACACACCCCACAACTCCAAACTCTGGATAATAAATGTGCTAGTCAGTATTGGGGAACAGCTTCACCGCATGCAATTAACTAGTGGTTTAATTGCATTGCATAAATTGCATTTAGCAGTAGCTTGCTTGTAGTTGAACCAACGTAATATCCACATAGTTAAAAATGGTTAAACTGCTTCTTTGTATTTTTGGTGACGTTAACTGCAGACACTACAAACAAATTTGGAAAAACCCAGGTACAACTAGTTTATGATGTCAGGTTAAGGTGTCAGGTATTTTCCTGGAGACTGGATCATTACGAGAAATATCTCGGTTTAGTTTTTTAATGTTTTGAATCTGAATTACAAAAAAGTTAGCCTGTAGTTTCAAGGGCAGTAGTAGGTGACAAACATTGCTTCATTTTACAGCCCATGCACCTGTAGTAACACTGTAGTAACACTGAAATAACCCTGTAGTTACCTTGTAGTAATGCTGCAGTAACCACTAGTCACCCTGTAGTAACATTGCAGTAACCTTGTAGTGTTAACATGTAGTTACGTGGTTAATGTGCTAGCAAACATCTGAACTGAAGTGAATAATTAAATGCTGCAAAAATCCACCAAATTAAGGCGATTCCATAACGTCTATTCAAGCAAATAAAACATATGGGTTCCAAATGATGATGTATCCTATTGTCTGACAATTACTACGGGCAACTAATTTGTTTGCCTAGTTTTGCAAAGATGTCTCGTCTAATACTAACGCCCTATTCTTTGCACATGTGAGACTAAAGAATATCCTGCGTTCTTCATTTTGTCCACCTGCATCTGTTGGCATGCCTGCCATCCACCATGACAGCCAGCCTTGTTCTACAATAGAAAGGATATAATGTTTCAGGTGTTGCTGTTACATTTCATGTCAAAGACTAGATTAAAACAGAAATTAGACTTCCTGTGCATACACCATACATCACATAGTATCCTCACTGGTCGCCTTCTGAAGCAATTTACTCACGCCAATTTCTTTGAGAGCCAAACAGCTACACAATTACACCTTGGTACAAAGCTAAGCTAATCTACTATAGACAGTAATGGCTTGCATTGATATGCCTGTGTCTCTGTGAACAGTACCCACACACTGAATTGTCAACATAATGTCACACTCTCATCTCAGGGTGAGCAGTGGAGCAGCAGCTTTTTCAGAGCGTGTGTTACTTGATAATGAAAGCGAGATGATGGCAGCAAAATGCACCCATATTAATCTCTTAGCATTTTCTACCATGACAGCACAATTTTCACTCCGTCCTCGAGCGAGCGGCCATCTCGACGCTTGCGTCTCTCAGAGCAGATGCAGACAACATTCTCATTTCCTAGATCCAATTTGGATATGATGTTTCAGGTTTGTTATTAGAATGTTGGAGAATTGAGACCTGCACATTTGGACCAACACATCTCGGCGACACGAGACAAACTTCGGAAAAGCTCTCCTTCCCTGCAGCGCTCTTTAAGGATTAGGATTAAGGTTGTTTGCCGCGTCCTGCGTTGACTATAATCCCGGGCTTGTTTACTGTTGAGGATGGGGTTGTTGTTTACAATAGACAACGGACATTAAGATTTCTATGAAGTTGTTTATTGTCACACAGCCCCCTCAGACATGCACTATCATGTAAAACACAACAACACTATAACAGCTGGCAAGATAAGTGGCTAGTGAGCACGTAGGCAGTTTCATGCCCCGTTCTGGGATAGTTTACCATCATTAGGCATATTAGGGCTTTTTCACACTTGCTTCCTGCGGATAATTTTCTCCTCCAATTGTTGGCTTTGTGACAGGTGATGAATACACTGAATGCAGAATTTCTGATGCAAGCAAAGCTACTTAGTAAGCTCCCTTACCTACACAGGTGGAGCTGATTCCAACACATGAGCAAATATGGGACAGCCGTCACGCTCTGTCCGGTTGTTTTTGATTCATTTCCATCAGATGGGAGAATTTACCTGTACACTAGATTATCATGTCCCATTGTCATCATTTATAAACATCATCATCATCATCATCATCATACCAACATACCCTCTCGGCCTGGTGTTCAAATGATTTGATCTAATTTTACAGTTTTTTTTCTTTATCGCCCAATCACTGTTTTATTGTTCTAGTACTGTTGCTTTATTGCTGTTTTAGCTATTTTATACTGTTTCAATTTATTCCACCCACCCCACACTACATTTGCATATACATTTTTACTCATTTTCAACCATTTTCCTGTGTTTGTGTATGTCCGCATACATGCTGTGTAATTTTGTGAATGTCAGTCTCAGTTGTCTCACTTCTCCTCTTTGTAGTAGTAACAATTTTGTATCATTTGCAAATTTGCCGTTTATTATCTTTTCTTTTATTATTTACGTTAATCACTTTTTACTGTACTCTGTTGTGTGAAACATGCTATATAAATACATTTAGATGAATTAATTATTATGAGATAACTCATGAAACAAGATGTTTCCTTTTTGAAAGGGATGTTAATTGAATTCCTGCTCAGGCTTTGGCTTGATCAGAGGAAATTAACTGGCACTTTTTGTTCATGTCATACACCTATCAACATTTGCGCTCACATTCATTTCTTTATTTATTTTTTAATAAATCTGATATTAGATCGGTGTAAACTGGAAACGTGTGAAGCGCTATTCAAAGTGTTCCTTTCTCTGCGGCATGTGAAAAAATAGGGTAAAGCTACACTTTACCGCTTTGGCTGGCCATGATGTCCTCATGAGAGACAAGACATAAGCAGCAATTGGAACTTCTCTGTCTACCTCTTTTGTCCCTTTCCTCCAGCTTTCAAGGGATCGATGTGAATAAGGCATTCAGGGCCCACCGCTCCTCAGATCACGTTGCTTTGCTGCTATGTATACATGCACATCCAGCTGAATGTCACATTTCCCTTTCTGTCTCACTCACAGGCTTGGAAAAAAATGGGTTAAGAAAACAGACAGAGCAGACAGCAGCAAGCAGGGCGAAACAACAACAGCAGCAACAATAAAAATTCCACTGTGTTTTTTTTTTTTTTTTTTGACTTTTGGTGAAGAATTTGGACTGTGATATTTCCAAACCGTCATCGCCCTTTCTCTATTATCTGCTCTTTCCCTCGACTCGCTCTCGTATTCTCCCTTTAGCTTCCTCTCCCTCTCCCTCAGCCTGTTTCCCTGGACCATTTTCTGACAGGAAACATTACTGCCATCGCAGATCACTAGATACTGTTCGCCAGATGTCAAAAGAATCAGATTGATCACATGGCGCGACAGAAGTGCTGCACTGTGGTGGAGGGGACAGTCAAATGGCAGAAAATAATAGGGTGCTTGCCAGGCCTGACAGATAACTTGGAGGAAGCCATACAATAGGCGAACAACATGGCTGAGCTCCACAATAGAACAGGCAGGAAATGGCTTTGCATTTCAGCTGTCCTCTCATTTCAACCGACATCCCAAATAGCATATGTCACACGGCAGAAAATATGCAAGAGGACGGTGAATCATATCTGCGAGCAGGCGACTCATATTCCAGCCAAACCTGCACAACTTGCAGGTGTAAGAAAACTCTACGCTTATTTTGGGCTGTTCCCAATACAGAGGCTTCCTTGATTTATGCACAATTAGCTTTTAATTAGAATTCAATCTAATTTGAATAAAAACATCAATGCTTATTCAATATAAACAATTTATCCGCAATTACAAAACCCATTAAAGCATAATTAGACTTTCACAGTGAAAATCACATCAGGATAAAACAGAGCAGTTCTCAGCGCATAGCTTCCATGCATGATACAAGAGACGCTTTCCATGCTTGATAGTGTAATGTCAGTTTCTATGGGAGGTTAGGTGGTGATACTTGTTATATCACAAGATGATTAATAAGACTATCAGTTGTAAGGAATTCTTTTTAAAAGAATGCTTTCCAAAATTAAGTAGTGGAATAAAATCAAACTTTCCGGGATGATGGCATGATAGCAAATTCAGATCTGTGCATGACCGATCATATATCTCATCACATCTTGGCGTAAAAGGATACAAAGCTGCCGACTTTATGTGAATCTGTGCTTCCTAAAACCCTCCCCAGAGCTCTTTGTGCTGAACGGCGGGTATTCCCAGCAGCAGCACGTCCCAGCGTAAAATCCACAGGCTTCTGCTCTCCTCCATGTGTGGGCGTCGGCTTTTCCCCCCCGTCATAAAGAACACACCGCCAGTGCCGTTTAACCTTGAGCTGCTGCTGCTCAGGCACATATCACCTTTGCGGCCCCCTCGGCTACCGATATAAATCAAAATGTCCACCGCCGTTTTAGGATGAATCAGCAGTTTCGGAGACTGATTGAATTTTATCTTGATTTCATAAAACATTTAGACAAACCAATTAAAGAGGCAGCTGACTGCAGCCACCAGCACTTAATCCATCATGCTGTCAAGGGGATAAAATCACAATGACACTAATGTAGTCGATATGTTGATGTATTTGCGATCTGGTACAATAAAGTGGAGGTTGATTAGGGCCAGTCGGTGAACGAGTCATGACTCTTGTATGAAGTTTCTCTGCACCACTGACAATAAAGTTGTTGTAATCTGTGTGCCTCGGACCAATCTGGATTATTTTATGGCATTTCTTGTAACTGTAAAACGACATAACAGTTTTCAGACAAATTTGACTATGTCCCCTATGACTCCATTCATTCACAATGCAGCGGATCGACTACAGGGCGATGCTGTAGCACTGCAGTGCGGCCAAAATATTATAATAAGATGGATGGCCACTGCACATTTTCTTGGATGACTGGTTTTCTTGGTCTTGTCCACCAACTGCAGGTGAAATACAGCATGCCTATTAACATGCAGTGGTTCTCCCCAGAGTTAACGGCGCACTCCCACAGAACTCCTTCTCCCTTTGTTTTAAGGCAGGCTTCTTAATTACTAGCTGTCCCATTCAGGTTGTAAATGGGCCTTTATTGCCATTCTGTAATCAGAATAAATCCTCCAGCCTATTCACTGCCCTGACGGCCCTCCATTGATTTACAAATGACCCATTTATTATTAATCCGATGTTTTGCCCCCTTTTTACTTCTACTATAAGCTCTATCTTCAAGTGAAGGGCACCTCAGCATAGCGTTATCAGCAATATGGTATTTCTTCAGTATGCTATCCGAGCTTTATTTTTTTCGATATGATGCTGTTTTCTCTCGATAACAAAGGGTAGGCGAAGGAGGTTAGTGATATCAACACTTCCCTTCCAAAAGTTAATCTTGAGCGTTTTGTTTATCTGCAGTGTGTCTTTGTGCACTTTTGTTTCTCCTTTTCTTTTTCTTCTTTTATCTCTAACTTTGTTGTCCTAAGGGCAGAAGTACAGGACAAATGGAAGGGCTGTGTTTAAAAAAAAAAAAAAAAAGAAAAAAAAAAGCACTTTTTGGCAGGAAATGAAAGTTTATAGCTGACTCTGCCTGACGTTGTTTCAAATGATGTATTGTTAGAGACAACAAATTAACAGAAGTATAAAAAAAAAACAACAAAAAAAAAAACAGCCCCATCTGCTTTGATGAGTGATGTGCAACCTGAAAGCTTGTGATTTATCACATTGTCCTCGGAAATATATTTTGTCTGACAAACCTGTTGAAAATGACTATAAATTCTTATGTCAAATTATTCTTTGCAATTTATTGACTGTCATTTGTTTGTCAGGTATAATGTGTTTTCCCCATGTAAAGTAGATCAGTTGAGGCCTCATTCCCACGGTTTTTTTTTGTTTGTTTGTTTTTTTGAGAAGTTATTTCACAACAGTGTTTCCTGAGCATAAAAAAGTATGAGAAATACAAATCCAATTACACTTATATTAACCAGAAAGGGCACTTAATATGGCAAGGACGGGGAGGGAATTTAATACGATGCAGGACAAGAAGTACTGCAGTCCAAAGGGACTCATCATTAAAAACCAAGCAAACATCTCCCAGCAACCCAATGTGTAGTAGCAGCCATTATCAGTGGTCTAATGAAACTGAAGATGGTAATCGTAGAGATGTGCACGTTTTTAGTTCCTCGAGCCACTGAACCGACCAAATACGGGAATTAAATAAGATGTCTTTATTGACCTTTTAGTTTCACATTACAGCCTGAAATGAGATCATAGGAATGAAAGAGGCTCTGATCAATGCCTCAGTGGAGCACTGAGATTAATAAAAGTCATGCCTGTATTGATAATGCCTTTGGCAGATAAAGGCTGTCTGAGAAAACTGTGAAAATAGCAGCGAATATAATGCATACAGTCAAGAATTTTTCAATTTATGGAAAATGCTCCACATCTACCCATGCACACTGGTGACATTTTTGAAAAGCAAGTGGCACCCACTCTGCGTTCTAGTATTGGTTTAATTCAGATATTTAACTAGATGGGGATGCAACAGTATAAAAGAGATATAAGGGGTACAGAGCTGAAGAGATGAGATCCCAGCAGGAGTGTGGTTTTGCCTTGGAGGTAGAAGTCCTGACCATCTTTTAACATGATTTCTGGAAAATGTAAGGGCACAATAAAGGTGTGCAGCTAAATTCAGGCACTGCTTAACATCAGCGAGTTACAGTAATTCGGCTTTGAAAACCATCATTTGCATTCTTGGCTCATGAAATAAAAGCAAGGAGCTTGTGTGCTCATATTTCCAAGCTGTGCAATAACTCCGCTCTTAAGTGTATGTTTCTCTGAATAGTTGAACATATTCCCTGAAACAGACACGCATCTTTATGGAGAAGGTCGGAATCAAAATCACAAGGTTGTTGCTTAAGCTTGTGTAGAAAACCATGACAACACAATGCCGCCGGTGTCTGAAATGTTCCATGGAAGGGGGAAAAAATGTACAAATTGTGCTGAAATTGTTAACTTTAAGGAGGCATTTACTTCACCACCTTGAGCGAAGCCAGCACCTTGCTGCAGTCCTTATGGCCCACAAGAAATGTACAGACTCTGAATGCAGTCATCAATTCTAATCACCATGCTGCCTCAAGTCCATTGTGCTCACAATTTCATCTCCTTCATTTACCATAGCAAATTGGCTTTGAACCCTGAGAGTCAACTGGAGCATTTAATTCTTAATCAGCATTATGAAAGTAGGCATGGTATTGATTAATATGCATTGCTCACATTAAAGAATGAACTATCTTTCATGATGTTGTATTTGGTGGGGAACTGTTTTTGCATTTAATATCATTACTCGGAGAATGGATTGTCTAAATTTGCCTTGTTAGGAATCTACCATAAGCATTATCACATTTCGTGGGCAAACGTTTGTTAACATTGCACACCATGCCCAGCCAGCGCTCGACCAATGAATAACAAAGAGGGCTCAAGGAATTTTCCGTAAGGAGAGCAAAGAGTGCAACACTTTACATATCCACAATCTGTCACAGAGAAATAAATAAATTATCCCGCAGCCTCTTAAAAAACAAACAGCTGTCAAAAAGTCACTCAGGGGCGCCTCACGCATACCTCTTTCCCTCCGGAAATCAAAACCCAGCAAAGAGGATTCTTTTATTGTTTTCCTTTGTTTTGTTTTTTTTCATCTCTCCATTCTTTTTTATGTTTCCATCTGAGAACCAAATCAAGCAAATAACATCCTTGGAGGTGTTTCTGTTTTAATGTGACGTCTGCTGTGCAGTGTCTTAGTACAGAGTAATGCTTCCTTAGCCCTAGGATGTGCCTGTGATCTCCACTTCGAGAGAGCCAGGGAGACTCACCAGCAATAAAAAATGTCATATTATTATCCTGCAAAATCTTGCAGTGAATGCAAATAACATGAATTAAGGCAGAGGGAGCTGTTATTAGATGAATAAAACAGTCAAACATAAATGCACAAAAACGTTTCCTTTGTGCTGCTCCCTGTTTTTGAACGATGAGGCAATTTGATTTGCATGTCCCCTGTTTGATGCTGTATAAATATGCTCCTAATAAAAATGGCTATGCCTGGTATTTGATGTCAGAAATAGGAATAGTTCCAGGCTACTTTTGTTGACACTGTGGATTATGAGCATTTTGCTGATCCCAGGATAAGCTATGTCTACTCCCAGTGAATTCTTAAGCAGCTCACTCTAAAACATACAGCTAGCCTGCATGGGAACGCAAGTACATAGACGTACATGAAAAGAGCACAGCAGGGAAAAAAACAACAACAAAAAAAAAACAGGTGGATTCCCATTTCCCACTGCTAGTCTCCCAGCAAAGCAATGGCCAAAGTGAGGTGTTATTATATTGTTCCCTCTGAACAAAACACCAGCTTGTTTTTGTAATGCTCTTAAAATGTCATAAGCACTTGGTATGCACCAGTGAGTGACAATAAATTAGCAGGATGTGACAAAAGATATCAAGACCTAATAATTTCGGCAGCTAGCAATGCCACCAGGCTTTGTTTTCTTTGTGAGCAATCAAACATGATTACTTCTAAAGATGCTGCCGGCTGAATTCAGCATTTATAGCCAAGTGTGCTTATTATGACATTTTCAACACACTGACAAGCTGACAAAGTCTCAAAATATTTGGAGAAACGAGCGTGAAACACAGAGTCAGTGTTGTGGACAAGACATGTGGAGGCGACGTTCCTCCGCCACGAAATGGAAAACGTGACGACAGAGCAAACTGAACATGTGATTTTCTCATGTTTTTGAAAAGATTCACTAATAGATTAAGGTTTGGCAAGTAATATAATTTTTGGTTACGGTTGTTTTATGGCTAAAAACTTGAACAAACCAGTTGTTTATCACCTTAAATAAAAGAAACCTTCATATTCACCCTGCCTTATTTCAATATTAGACTATATTTTTGCAGTCAAATGTGGCTCCTTCATGTAATCATATCATTTTGTGGTGGGGAGACATATTTCTCTGATTTTTCATGCTTGGAATATATAATTGCCTTCCTCTTACTCACAAGCTAATGGTCTTAAAATGACACTGCATCAGCTTCTTGTATATCACTGGGGTGCAGGATTGTATCTGACTTCCAGTTTACACATCCAAGACTTCTAAACTTATCTGTTCATTTATAGAACTTGTAGTTATAATCAGGTTGTTAAATATACACGTGTTTGAAAGGTCACAGGAAGCTGGCAACACTCGAATGCATTTTGCTGTCACTTCCTTCAGCTAATACTGCGAATAATGCCACATGCCTGGAGGTGTGCAGTATGAAGGTGCCCATTGTGTCATATCCCTCTCTTAATAAATAAAGGAACCCAACTGTCAGATAAGCCAGTGTAAATCAGGGTTACGTTTAACCAATGAAGCTATCACCTTTACCAGATTATTTGCAGTAACTGGTGTACTGTAAGCATGCAAGCATATTTGCACAGGAGAATGGAATATAAAATCTGAAATGCTGGGCTGGTAAAAGATCAGTGGGTGGAAACCTGGTAAATATTGGGCTGCGGAAAAGAAACAGGAGTTTATCAATGCAGATTTGTCCTGCATGAGGTCCAGGAAAGCAGCAAGATAGTGGCTGATGCAGGAGAGCGAGATCTTGCCAAACAGTTTAGCTTTTTAGCGACAAGTAAGATTCATTCATTTATTCATACATTCACTATGATTCAGGCGCTCTCTCTCTCGCTCTCTCTTTCTCTCTCCACTCAGTCCTTTCCACAGTCACAGGAGGCTGGAGCCTATTCCAGCATAATTTGGGCAAAAAGCAGTGAGACAGCCTGGACAGGTCAGTCCATCACTGGGCCACCATTCAGCAGAAAGATGCCAGATGTAATTTTACTGAGATCATAGTAGCATAGAAGATGAAGCCTGTAGACAATAGAGCCGGAGAAATTCTCATTACAAATGAGTTTCTCTATAAGTAAAAGTTTGTCAGTGGTGTAACTTTAGTAAGGAACAAATTAATACAATGAATCACTAATTTTACATCATTTTACAGTCATTCTCTCAACCTCAAGGCTAGTTAAGTAATGTGATTCTGGTAATGCAGATGAACAGAAAAGGGTGGATTTGTTCAGCTACCTATCTTAACTAGTACTGGTATGGAGACCGATGTAATAATGCCAGGAGGAAAAGGCAGGATGTGGCAAAACATGAGCAACAGTGACAGTGCTTGGCTGGAGTAAATGACTGAGCAGATTACAGAGAAGAATTTTTTTCAGAAAGACCAGGGCGAGTCCTATAATTTTCCGCCTTTTTTCAGCAGCTGAGACGGGGGCTCAGTTACTCAGACGTAACCCTAAAAGCCCTTCCAGTGGCTGTTGAAGACACACACTGACCTTTATGTCCCTTAATCATATTCTCTTTCGATGTACAGGAGAGGCTAGGGACTGGGCAATACAGACAGACGAGCTGTAAAGGCGTATGACACTAAAATGTGTAATTTGTCATTAAAATTATTTTTTATTGTCGTCAAAAACGTCATGAAATGGCAAGAATGTAAAGTCCGTTATATGCAGAGAGACTTTCGGCTGATTTCTCCTGAGTCAAACAACAAGTTTCAAGTGATCAAAACTTAATTTCACACCTAAGAGTGGGGCGATCCAATCAGAAGACAACCTCGGTTTTTATTCCTCCCCCCGCCTTAAAAAATGAGACTTAGAAACCCGCCTGATTTGTAGCTCTCATAATGCAATAGGAAGATTCAGCGAATGAGTTATGCAAAAGGGAATAAGCTACACTGACCTCGTGGCTATAAGGCTGAGCACCAGTGCTGAAATGCCAGCGGGAGCCTTGTGCAAAATAATGTGCCAGTATTTTGTGGGAGGTTTTGTGTTTCCAGGTTATTCAGTGAGCAATAGATTTGTTGTTAGGGTTTTTTACTAGGTCATTAAGTTTGACACACTTTCACTTTCAACTTTTGATGCCAGGTTAGAGATACCGGAGCCCTAAAAAAAAAAAAGTAAAGTAAAATAAGTAAAGTAAAATAAAACACATCCTACATATCCTACTTGGACTTGGAGGCTGACGTGTTTTTTTATTCCCACTTAGCAGGATAGTGTTTAATTTTGCTGTATCTATTGACCTGGAAATGTGCAGCTATTAAATAGATCACATCAGAAAATATATGCAGCTCTAAAAGCACATCCAGCTAATTTTAAATGCAAGAGACTAACTTTTTAATCTTGTATCTGTTCATTAGCCATTGAGTGATGCTAGCAATTAAACAGACTGAGCACAAACAGGGCAAAAATCCATCTCTTGTAATGATAATTCTGACCAGCCACACTGTTTGGAGCATATTCTTTAGAGCATTACTGCAGTGTCGATTATGTTTATGCCACTGTGCGTATTTTGGTGGGCTTGTGAGCCTTGCTTGCCATTATGCTAGTGTTATGTCTTCTTGCAGCTGGCAAAGGTCCTCACCATGTGTGCTCTTAACCCAGTATATGTTGTATGTCTTCTGAACTGACTGAGATGTAGTGATTAATATGTTATTACATGGCTGTATCAGTGACTGATCTGATTTTCCTAATACGGGGAGCTTCCTTAATCCAGTAATATCGAGACACTGGAGTGAAATCATGGGACCGGATAAATGTGTGCTTGTACTGTATGTGTGACATATTATACTATTGAGCTCATGCAGTGAGTCTGGGTTACAAATGAGCATGGGCTGAAATTAATTTTCAAGTGTGTAAAATAGATGGGAGGGCGAAAAAAACAGACGGAGAAAATGTGAGGAAGAGAAAGTGCTGCGAAGAAAAATTCAAATAAAGTGCAAAAAGTTCCAGCACATCAATCCTCTCGGCCAGCTGTCTGAGGTGACATTTCATTAGTACATTTTGTCAATAGAGAAATCGTCTGCAGAGGAAGCTTTTGGGTGTTGGTAACGAGGGAGGACAGAGACAGCAAGAGAGAGAGAGAGGATAGAGACGAGGGAAAGAGTACAGTCCTTTTTCATTAGATTCCAGCCACTGGAGATTACCAACAGCGGAACCACGAACGAGAGGAGAAAGAGAGAGAGAGAGGGAGAGCCTCCTCCTTCCATTTTGAGACTCTATTAATCATTCAGCCCTCGCTTTTCACCCCCTGCCGACGTGGTATCGCCTGCCCACGTGTCTTTTCCGTCTGCTCAGGGTCCGAGAAAGTTGTCGTTCATTCTTTTCTCCACCAGCCGAGTGACAGATACATTTGAAGGAAAATTATAGGCATAACAGCTCCTGCCATTTCCCATAACATCCTCATCCATCAATTAAGAAGTTTCCAATAAGTGGGAGATTGATATGGCAGAATAAGGCTGAGCCTTTCTGATGACAAGCGCAGGGAGAATCAAGGGGGCCGCTGTGACCACCAGAGACTTGATTTGGCCTCTTTTCAGGCCCGGAGACACAGCGGTGTTTACAGCGGGGGCATTTTAAGCCTAGTGGGACCTGCTGTTGGCCAGAAACCTCATGTGACTGCACCATGTTTCGGAAAACTGACTCCACTGAAGAACAACGCACTGCAGTGTTGACATTATCGACACCAAAGTTCTAACAAAAAACTACAGACAGAGTTTTACTGCTTAAAAAGGTAAAATGGAAACACAGCCAACATCACTCCCTTTTCTTTATTGCTTCTGCTACTTCAATTACTGCTATGTAACGAATATTATGGGCTGTCCTGTGGGTTTTATGAGCTAGGTATTCATAATCATGGCTTGTCTTCTGATTGATTTAGACTGTGCACGGTTATTCTTGGCTGTCCTGTGATTGCTTACAACCTGTAAAAAAAAAAAAAAACACCTACAAACACTCCAGCAGCAACCTAGTACACCTTATGCAACAGAGGCAGCTGTTCAAGGAAGCTGCATCACTTTATCTATATTGTTCTGCTACAACAGCAATCAAACTAACAGCTGATTATCTATCAGCCACAGGTGATTCTGCTTCTAGCGACTTACAACACCTAACCAAAACAACATTCTCCATGTTGCTAATAATGGATATATTTCCACATATGGATGGATGAATAGTATGGACCCTCAGTTTTGGCTACAGAGTGTCACTGTAGCAGATGTAACGATGCGTGAAGGCTGGAAACAGTTACCTGAAGTTAGTTTATGTTGCTATACAAGCTTTAGTTTTGGGAACTGTACTTTTTTTCTTCTTCTCAGCATTTCATTTGAAATAAAAATAATATTGCCAAGCCTGTCAGCTCGAGCCTGTGACTAAACACAACCATGATGTTATTTACTGGAAGACATGGCCTCTCGTGGTCTATTGCTTAACCAGCAACCACCCAGAAACCCCCTGGCAGTGACCTGGTACACCATAGCAACCATCTCTGATCGCTTTCGGCTCCTGTCAGACAGGGCAGTGAGTTCCCCTCCTCTTTTTTGTCTCGATTTTTGACCCAGCAGAATGCAATTCAAGGAGGGAAGGTAGCTTATCAATTAAAAAAAAAAAAAAAAAAAAAATTATAGGCAATAACTTTGGATGTTGTTGGCATAATCTGTTTTTGTGCATCATTGTGATTATAATTATTCTAATGGAAAATTTTATGGAATTGAAATAGAGTATATAGAGTTTTTTTTTTGTTTTTTTTTTAAACTTTCATTCATTCACTCTGATTTTAAGAGCTACCAGAATGTCAGTTCATCAGAAAAAACTGGTATCAGTGTCAGCACTTGGTTAAGTGCTGACAGTGTTAAGTGCTACTAGCACTACTTCTAAAACTAAAACTTTTATTTCCACTTATGCTACTACTACTTATTGGTACGATTGCTTTTTATCCTATTCTTCAGTTTCTACTGTGTACTTTTTCAACCTGAAGAAAGTATACATATTTTATCCCCAAAAGTTTCGAATAATTTCTATTGTTTTGCCCTTTTCCTGTATTATACATAATGTGCATGTAATATTTTGTCATAGCTCAGTTAAAGCATTGTTCTTACAATAATACAATAAGCTAGTATGGAGATTTCCACAGACCTGTGTGGTTGATACTGGTAGTAGTGACGGACAGGTGCATTTCATGACTCTGAATGTAAATGCCCTTACAGAATAAAGGTTTAATTGCAAAAATATCTTCAAAAGTTTCTGCATTAAAACATCAAGGTGCAATGCCAATGTGCTTATTTTTTTATTTATTTTTATTTTTTTAATATTTTGGTGTTACGGCTATTTGCCAGCTATTTGTGATTGCAAATTAAGTCCATAAGCGCAGTCTGTAAATCTTTCATCAACTAAAGAGTCACAGTTTAGCATCGCATAATATTCTAAATGACTGTTTTTTGTTTTTTTTATAAACAAACATTTATAACCATCCAGATATGCAAATAGCAGCATCCGCCTGCCAGATTCCACTTCCAAATGTTCCAGCCCTTCTCAGCCCACTTAGCCCATATTCCCCCAGTGCTTCGGCACAGCCTTTGCAGCTACAAGTTCAGCCCTGATCCACTGGGCTTCCCGTTGACTGCTCTTAAACTGCAAGCGCTCAGAAGCTTGCAAGATGCACATCACAGGACGCGAAAGGGGAGAATTCGCCAGTTTTCAGCCTTTTAAAGTGCAGAGCAGTATACCTTGAGGCTCTCACCGTGTTAGACAGCTTTTCCAGATCGAGATGCTTCTCCTCGCTCCCTGCCTTTCATGTTGGTCCAAGATGGTTATTTCTTCCTACTTGCCCATCATGCACTGTGGGGGTCTGCACCATGCTGGGGCACAAAACATACCAGATACCAGACAGCCAAAATACAACAAAAAAGCCATGTTGGAAGCTTAGGTTTAATTGTTTAAGGTTTGGGGTTGGGGGAGGCAACTGAGTACAGAGTCTGGAGATAATTAGACCTTTTGGGGTAAACAAACAGCACTCCAACTACTGTTTTGGAGCAATCACCGCTCTCTATTATGGTAATTTGCATCACTTGACTGTTGCTAAATAATAATTAAGCGCTGATTATTGGGATGAGATTTGTGCAAGATTTGTGTCATCCCTGAAGGAACCTCACCTCTTTCTATCAGTGACCACCGGCAGTGGCACAGAGGCAAATGCTTTTCAGTCATGTGTTTCCTCCTCTCTGATAATAAAAGGGTGATCTAATATCTGTAATATTGAGCAAGAAAAAATACAGAAATGGACACTGTGTTGCTGTGTTAAAAATATGAAAGATACAAAGGCAATAAACAGTAACAAGCACGTGTAGGTTTAAGTAAATGCTCATCTTCCACATCACATTAATACTTCAACAATGTAACTGATTAATTTCCCGGATTCTGGCAAAGAAATGAATATGGATTAATTAACATGGTTTTTTTTTATTACTGAAATGGCATTAATTATTAAATGTTTGGATTGTTAGAATGTTGCAGCCACAACAAATGATTAAATAACATTTTATAAGCAATAGCTGTCATTTTGCTCTGATGCTGCTTTAGTATATCAGTGATGCCATCATTTTTTTTTTTCAGCTGAAAGGGAAAGTCACTCTTCATATTGGTTATGATATTGATTTGAAATAGGCTAAATTTCAGTGCACTAATAACCAATTGTTTGCAGTGCTAATAAGATGTGTATGTTATTAATTAGCTTGAGCATCCTCTACTCTAAAATGAAGTTGCCCATCATTGCATGTCCATTAGGGTTTACCATGAAAGCATTTAGTTTTCATTCATATTGATTGCCAAGCCGTGATGGCTGAGTAATCTCCTATAATCCTTGGATTTGGTCTAGTTTCATCTACAACAGAGAAATCAGAAGAGTGGAGTAGACTGGGTAATAAGGGATTTCTAGCTGCCAATATAGCATTTAACTTAGTTTTTAGGGGCGCCTAAGTGAAGCCACGATGAAGGGTTTTCTTTCACTCGCACATGGTTTTCGTGCAGTTTGTGTGTGTAGAGGAACACTCTCCTTTGTTTGCCATTATGCCAGCTGTCTCTGCCACCTCATTCTGACCTTTGCGACACAGACATGTATCATGGTCCGCTGCTGGAGTTTGCTAAGTTGTGGATGTTGCATACATCACCGCGCCGACTCACCACTCAGTCTTGTCATCCGTATCGATCACAACCTGACATGAGGCGTATAATAGACTCAGCTACCCTTTAAAAAAACTCCATTTAGCCCCAATATTGTGCAGAGAAATTCATATAAACAAACCTCCTTTTTGTATTTAGAGTCTCAAGTGAGTGGGCAGGGTGTCATTGGCACAAACACAGATAATGGAGAAACCATGAAAAATGTTTTGGGTTTCTGCACGGTTTGTTGAGCCACCATTTAAAGTCTTGTCAATACCTGAGGCAAAGTATTGATGCCCAAAGTCATCTTGAAAACCCATGGCATCAGTACTTTGTATTGTCAGATTATGTAGATTCGTTTTGTGGTTGTGTGGATGGGCCGTCTGTGCTCTGATATATGACAACGGCAACAATTTCATCTATTTATGTGATTTCAGTTGTTATCTGTCACCAAAAAATTGTCTGATCTCCCAGAGGCAAATTGTCAGTGAGTTGTAAATTTGGGGAAATGACCAGGACCAATGGACAGAGACAATTACAGATAAAATATAACAGCATCGCCTAACCTAAAAACACACAAAGGTGGCAAATTTGTGGTCGTTCTCCAAAATACCAGTTTTGACACAAAGAGCTTTTTAAAGTTATTGAGAATACTTTCTCAGTATGCTTTAAGTAATGCAGGTGTTGATGCTTCTTTGAAGGGGAAAAACAGGATTAGGGGGTAAAGTAAATTGCACTGTCACTTTGTGATGGGTATTGAGGCTGTATTTTCCTGTGACACCAGTGCTACACAGACTGACTTTAACACCGCTGACAAGGTGTTGCTATGGAGACCTTAGCGAGGAGCTAGCGAGCAGCAGCCTATCCATGGATAGTTTATGCAAACACAGAGATGAGAGTGTATCCATAGCACTGTTCTATAGGAAACATCAAAGTCAGCCAGGTCAAACATTGTCTCAACAAAGTAGAGCATGTTAATTAAAACAAATGACACACTGTGACAAAATCCTGGCCTTTTTCATAAAACATGAAAACATACAGCGGTATCCACAGAGAGTGGGCAGAATGACATAATCGCTCGGTGAAAATGAACTCTGTGCTGCATGTGAGCTGAGAAGGTGGACCTAAACGCAGGAGACTGAAGTGCAGAATCTTTATTTACAGAAGGCAGGTTTCTCAGGAACTCGGGACTCAGAAACGAGGCTGAGCAGAAACACAGGAACACAGGAGAGCTGGCAGGCATGCACAATCATCCGACACACACTGAACAGAGAACAAGACTTAGGACCTTTTTACACCTGAGAGTCCAATCCAAGGTCCGAGCCAAGGTTAATGTCTTTGTTACATTTGTATACATTTGATCTAGTTAGGTTTCATTTCCCATTGCAGTTATGTGAGCGAACTTCATAACTTTACATGACATACCTATGGCGTGTCATCATCACTGACGTGGGCTGTGTCTCCCAATGCTTCATATTGATTGGTTTGTAGAGGGGTGTGCATCTGAGGGTAGCCTTGTATCACTGTTTTAATTAATGGAGAAAAATTAAATATGCATTTCCATTGCTTCATTGTAATAAATTTGACATTATTCATTCAATATTCAAAATTTTATTGTTCCATTACAGTCATTGTAGTGATGCTGGAGCTACATATGAAGTACCGTATGAGAACCGTGCAAGTCGCTGAATTTTCCACATCACATTCTTGAAAATGTTTCACGAGAAAAGCTTCATAGGAGATGAATAGACTCCATGGAAAAGCTCAAGGGCTTTTAATTTGAAAGATACAAGAAGTGTGGAAATTGCAAGAGTGGCCTTGAACTGTAATATACTACTACAGTTTGTGTACTGCTGCCACGGTTTATCTTCAGGTGGCATTGTACTCCCTCCCTCTCTCTCATCCTCTCTGGAAAATGTTAGCATTTTCATGATTTTTTTTTTCCAGTTAAATTCTTATAATGTCGTCACACCATATTTCAATTAAAAACTTGTTCTCCTCCCCTCATGTGCTACGGCAGCTTATATCTTTCCTTTTTCTGGTTCTGATGATAGCCTGCCGGACTTTCTGCAAAGTTTGAACCGTCCAAAAAAATATGACAAAATATATTTAAAATATACAAAGTCCAACACAGGTTCAAGACACAAATAATAGCACAAATACAAAGGCAGCTGCAAAAGCCATTTAAGCAATATGTCAGATTTTACAGTGTCTGATAATAAGTATATGTGTATTTAAAAAATGAGCATGAGGCAGCCGATTTTTTTTCTAGTTTACATAGCTATGTGATTGATGGCCATATTGTTAAACTCTGCTTTTCTTTTCATTTTCACAAATAAATTCTGTTTTGCCGTGTTGGATGAAGTCCAGTCAGTGCATCATTGCTGGACTTGGTGTTGATTGGCTCAATCAGTTCGGCATAGCCCGTGTCCATGGAGTGCTGCTAGGCAACATGTGTGCTACTGTCTTGCTGCTTTTTTCTTGTTGTCTTCCTGGTATCTGGTACGATTTGTATTTTGTTCCCGACATAATGTCTAACAAAGGATCTCTGAGCTGTCCAACTCAGCGTTTCTTTCTCCTCCTTACAGTTCATTTCTGTTGCAAGGACAGTGAGCTAGGTACCGTTGTTATTATCTTTACTATGAAGTCCAGCAACCGGAAAAAGAGAGGCTACAGCCAAAATTGACTGGGCGCATTAAGTTAATGGAGTAGTCCGGTTGTGAATCCTGAACCCCAGAATTGAGTTAAGAATTTTTTAGCCAATGGATCTCCAGGCTGGAAAGGGATTATGTTTTAAATGGGACTTTGGTTAAAAGCAGGAAATGGGGTTTTAACCTTAAGACGGTTTCATGTTTTGATCTGTGAGATAACAAGAATGGGATAATCCATAACAAAGTAGTTACATTTATGTTTTAATACAAGTAACATCAGTGTTGACTCATATAACAAAACATCTTCATGTTCATTCAGTAATTACCCTTTTAAGTAAGCAACATTTATTTGCAAAACATCGCAAAGAACATTTTTCTTACTTAAAACCATGAAAACAAAATAATACAGGACCTTTACTGAGGCCAAATAGTGCATGTCGAAATATAGCCGTACTGATTGCAAAATCTTCTAAGTAATTGAATGTGGCCACAGGAGGAGTCTCAGAAATCTGAACAGCATATGCCAAACACTGACAAACTGCATCAGCCCAGAGGAAGAGTGCTCAGAGCTCAGTGGCAGGGATAGAACAACACTTAATAGGATAGTTACGAAACACCTCATAGCTACATGGCTTCAGCAACGACCACTGAATTAAATCAACACCTCTTGGCACATTTCCAACAAACAATGTCGGCTTCAAAGCTGATATTTTATGGTAGGGCTGCCTTTCAGAAACCACATGTATCCAAGGCCAGTGCACAAAGACATTTAATCTGATGTAAGGAGCTCAAAAACTGGCGCACTAAGCAACGGGAAAAGTGCAGTAATACAGTTGTGTGTCGTCCTTCACCCATTTCCTATATTCAAATGGTCTACATTTAGAAAAAGCCAAGGAATGCGTCAACCCACAGTGCCTGTTTTAAACTGTTAAACGTGGCGGTGGAGCTGTAATGGTGTGGGCAGCCCTGCTGTGGGAGTCATTAGGTCTGGTGATTGCTCTGCATGGCCATATAATGACCACAGCATATGAGGCAATTCTGCAGGACCAGGTGCACCCTAGGGCGCGCGCACCGTGCCCTTATGATGTACTCATATTCCAAGATGAAAATGCCACCAAACCTAAATTCAAACGCAGTCCCATTATCACCGGGATGAAGATAAACTACTTTCATGAGCTAACCAGTCACCAGATATAAATATCACTGAACCCTTCACACAGTTCAGGACAAAGGTTCTCTGAAGGCAAAAGATGTCCACACTCTTTATTAAACACCAAATATCCATGTACGGTTCCATTATTTTGTCCAGCTGTCTTAAATTTTCACAGATTACCTACCTCTACACTGAGTCAACATGTGTCTCCTACCTTTTCATTTTGAATAAAGCAAAATCCAGCTGTTCGCCAAGGTCATGATGAAAATGACACAATTTTAAAGCTCACATCACCACCACAACTTTCCGTTTTTGCACCGGTGACCCCACACGACTGCGACTTTCTACATTCTCCATTGTTTTCAACAGTTTGCCTTGATTTGTGGCGATCAGTCGGTGCTCCACCTCATCGTCCGTCCGTATGAAGGACTCACCTCGTTTTTGTCATCCAGCTTGATTTTCTGCACAGTTTTGGACAGTGTTACCACGACATTTTAAAACCTATTTGCATTTGTAAATGTCAACAAACCCTGCTGTCAGCTTTTATGCGCTCGTATAATGGAGACTCATGCATTTTGTGTTCTCATGTGTACAGAGAGATTTTTGAAAACAGTTCTGTGTGGACAGATTTTTTTTTTTTTTTCAAAAAGTGGAAAAATAAAGTTGTGTTTTTGACAGTATTTGCGTGTAGACATGTTTGAAGCTGCTGTCTAAACTTCCACTTTTGATGTCTTTCAACTAATCCTTCTTGAGACTCGCCCATGGTATTATTGTGATTATTGAGGAAAGCCTTAAAAAAACCCAATTTATTTATAAAGAGATGAAAATAAAATTAGTTTCCAAGTATTCAGAAAGATGGCGTAGACGCCCGGTAATGTTCAATGTCAGCATCATTTTTCATGACAATTCAGCATTAACTTCACTATCTTGTCCACATCCTGAAATGCCTTTGAAATTAACAAATTGGCCATTTCCCCTCATGTCCTCATGCCCCACTGCACTCTTGTACCTCCAACACACTTAGCAATCATGTCAGCATGGGGGAACTAGTTAGTTAACAATATTAACTAGCTGTGGAGATGACACACGCTGCCTTCCTTTGGTATGTATGCTGTTTATCTCACTCGGCAAGCTCAAAATATGTTCAAGCCGTGCTGATGCGTGACCTACAGGACCCGCCTCCAGAGTTGGGGCAGGCATGCAGCCATGATGCGTCTCAGACTGAGGATGAGGTTGTGACGTCAGTTTGACTCGATTCCACAACACTGTGTTTATGGGAATGAAAACTCAAATCACACTGGTGCAATGTGTCATAACCCCCGCACTGAAAACTAGGCCCACTAGTTACTGCTAAACAAGCTGTGGTGCTGTGCAGGTGGCAGCGCATGTGATAAAATAAGTATGTGAGCATGAAGCCTTGCTCACTTTCTCATGGGGATGTAAGGTGGTCTATTTCAACTGTTTTTTTAAACATTACTCCTGCTGCTGTCTCTTGTTATATGTGAGTGGTAGCCGAATTAGTATCCATAACTGCATTGTATCTGCAGGTATTCCTCAATGCATTTTCTCGCTCTTGCACGGCTCCCGGGGAAAGCAGCTGAACCGAACATGTGTGTGAGTGTGTGAGAGAGAAAAAGAGCAAGACTACACACCTTTTTTACACCTGGCCACTGTTCAATATATACAGTATCTCCCAGGGAGACAAGATGTTGAACTCAAGGAATACGTTATCTCACGGTACTGCTCAGCTTACTTAGTTTATAATGATTTCAAAATATCAACTGTGTGGATCCATGTGCATCTGTCCCAACACCTCAGGCCAGCTGTTCGAGGAACAGTTCACCCAACTCCAAGGAAGAAAAAGGATATTTTCCCACTTACCCTGAGTGCAGTCTATCCATTGAGAAAGTTTCTGTGTAATTTTCTGAATAACACTTGCAAACTGTGTCTATCTGCCTCAAATTCTTATTCTCTGAGGTCGATAGATACAGTTTGGGGTGTTCAGCAGTACTAGCTCCCTGTAAAACTATTCACGTCCAAGGGCATTGTTTTGTTGAGTTTTCACATATAAATGTTGAACTATTTGAGCTCCTCAAGGGAACACCCATCCAGTCCTATTTTGTTGGGGTGAAGGAGGACAGGGAAGGTCACTGCAGACTGGAAACTTCACCAAATCTTACAGAAATGATCTGGATGGATAGACTGCACTGGAGATAGGTGGGAAAATACCATGATTTTGTATTTTGGGTGAACTACTCTTCTAAGCTAAAGCAATGCTGTAAAGTACAAAGTATATAGTATAAATGTAAAGTATAAAGACAAATGCATAATATTGACTTCAGCTCACTTCATTAGAATTTGAAAACAACAACAAATTTTTCTCAAGTCGCACTGCAGTGAGTGGTAGTTTGTGACACGTCACTGTCATGACCCACGTAAAAAGATAGTTTCCTCCTTCATTTCTCTTTCGACCTAAAAATTGAATAATTCTGGAAACTATGCAAATAAGCATAGCAAATGACCATTATTATTATGCATCACTGAAATTCAGATGAAAAAGATGAAGCCCCTATTTTGTAACATCCATCAATATGGTAATTTTAACATTTACTCCCCCTGTTCTCCATTTCTTGGTTCTGTACTTTCCACTCTCTGAGACATGAAAGCACCGCAGCTGCTTGAAAACACATGGGCATAGGCTACACACTCGGACACACACACACACACACACACACACAGAGCGTACTGTACAACCACCCACAAACACACGGTGTAGCAACAATAGAATTATTTTATTCAGGTAAAGTGGCCTTCTTTTCCCTACAGCTTCTGACCTCCTTATTCTGACATTAACATACCAAAATATTAATCACCAAATTATCCTCAGTGAGAAGTTTCATTTAATGTGCTCCAGGCCCTCTTCTCTCTAGACAATCCCCAGTGCTCGACCACAGTATGCAAACAGCAGAGAAGTCTTTGCAATGATTAAAGAATGACAAAAAAGCAAAACATGCCAAACCCATTAACACATCCCCAGCATCCCTCCTAATCGTGTTGTCATCTAAAGTGAATTTAGGAGATTTAGTGGCAGCATTATCAAAGACAAACAGATGTTCTGTCACTCACTGGCACTGGGGAATTTGTTATGGTTGAGAAAAATAGATATCTATTTTGTTTCAGCTGGTGATAATCAGTTTTAAGATTAATATGCCCACAACTGAGGTGTGTATCAGCTGAATACTGAAATACTGGGTATACTTGAATGATACTCATCCATGGGGTCGAAAAGCCAGCAGCAAAGACTGAGACATACTGTTTGCATCACCCATCCATAATGTGTTTACTTAATGATGCACTTGCCATAAGACTTCATATATCAATTTACCAACTCGATATCATGCCGAAGCGTGTAATAGACCCGCCAGTCCACCAGAGGAAACCGTGTCAGTGTCATGTTTTGAATTGCCTAGGTGTGAATGTTTGCACACGCATGAACATTAGCTTTTAGGGGAAGTGAGCATTAGATTGTTAGCTAAAATACTTGGTTAAGGTAAGGTTAGGTGTTAGCGGACCTGGGCAAACACGTTAAAGTCCAGGTTCGCTTGGACTTGGACTCACAGGAAAGCCATGGACCCTGTTGCTGCCTTTATACTACGTCACGTTAATCCAGCTTCATACAACCATGTGCTTTTCACACCAAGGCAATGCAAAATGTTTCACTGACACGCTTTCCTACGGTGGACCGGTAGGTCACTGCCTTGATGCTGGGCTGGAATTTACAGCACTGTAAAAACTCTAAAGTGTTGATAGTTATGTCTTTTAAAGATATTACCCACCTCTCTATTTGCTCATCAGGGGGATGCCGGGTCATTTAGAGTTATAACTGTAAGGGAGCCAAATCTGTAATTTTCTTGTTTTCATCACAGTGATAGAAAATAGTAGCAATGATAAGATGTAGTATTGCTGTGAAAATTGTTGCACTGCACTCTGCACCAGCAGCACATGGTAAAGTTCCCCCTCTTCAGCCCAACTAAAAATAAAGCTGAATTGCAGCCAGGGAAGGTCAGTATGGATTATGGAGCACTGTGCTCCCCATGGAAAAGAGTTGTTTGTTGTCTGTCCCAATGTCAGATCGAGAATCAGGAGGGAAAGTGCCTCTCTCAGCAGGTCCAGGCTTCCCGTCAATGATAATCCGATGGAATGGCTGATCTGAGCCGGATGGACAAGAGCCAATGTGGGAGAGACAAGCAGGAGATTCTAGGATGCAGCGTATTTGGTGTTCAGAAATTGTCCAGGCTGATAAAGCAGGGAGAGGAAATCAGTTGTTTACACAAACCCTATGCTTGGCTATATGTATGTACATATGTGCTATATTTTCCTATATGTCTCATCATATGTATATGGCGAGACTACTACCAGAAACCTTTTGGAGGAGCTAGCAGTGCTGTCATTGAGTGAGTGGTCAAGTATTGACGTGACAAAACTTCCGGAAATGCGCCATCACCATGGAGTTACAACACAACACAGCCATTAAATGCAGCCAGCGGCAAAGAGAAAACTGTGAAAGCAAACGGCAAGACAATGGAAACTGCAAGCTGGACAAATGAGGAAATGTACACTCTTATCACTATTTGGGAATAAGAAAATCAGCAGTATTCGACTCAATCCCAGAATTTCATGGGTTCTGAAAAGTCCCAGGTTGTGGAAAGTGCCAGTATGGAAAATTTTTACTAATTAGGAGCATGTTACAGTCTGTACCAACACAAGTGCTGTACTTTGTGCATCAGAACTGGACCATGGTCAGCATCATTTTTGCATCCTTTTTCTCAATTTGAGTCTCAGACAACCAGAGTGCCAAGAGTTCAGTTCCCTGATTTAAGGGAAGGGAAAGCGTATTCACTAGGGGATATAAAATTACACCCAGAAGAGCTTGGCAGAGATGGAGGTCGCACCTGTTTGCAGACAGGACAGCATGTGGGGCCATCACATCCAGATGGTGAAATCTCATGAAACTATGAGGTGAGGCCCGATAGCTGTAGCTGCAGTGTAAGCTACCTTCACCAATATGCTATTAAACAGTGCCCAAGAAATGCCCATGTGTCCTGTGGGAAGGGACCAAACAGCACCTGGCAGCTCAACCCTCCTCACAAGATAAGGTCTGGTGTTAGTTTCCACAGTCAAGTCTGACAGCTCTTGCAACAGCTGTGCATGTATTTATTTTAACTTTCCCATAAATCCAATCCAACAGTTTGCCCTGGGCTGCGCTGGCAAAGCAGATGAACAGCTGATCACATAGCTGAAAAGCCTCGGTACATGTAGACTTTACACCAGGTCTGCTCAGACCTCTCATCCCTGAGTGGGGTGAGTTGTTTCTCCAACCCGTCCTTCAGGAAACCGGGGCTGCATTCATAAACTTTCATTTCTTCAGCCGAGTGCCGGAAGGCAACTGAGCCAGTTGTGCTGAGAGCACCAGCACTGTCCACCAAATGAGGTGCAGAAAATTCACTGTGTTGACGTTGAGGATGTAGGCTCATATAATGTGCTGAAGCTGAAGAGTACAAGTGAGTCATTGAATACATTATATCACTAACACCCATCCCTCAAACAAGCGCACGCATGCACACACAGGCACACAAAAACACACGTACACACACACACACACACACGTTTATCAAACTCACCTCATTTTCTAGATCATTGCTTATCCTCATCTTTATCATGTCTATCACATCATTTGACTTCCCAGCATGACAAAGCATTAATGTCCTACATTACAGGCAATGACGCTAAACATGACCCTGCCCATTCGGGTTCACATCTATGCAATCAGGCCACTTAGGCAGCTGAAACCTATTTCCTTGTGGGGGAATGAGAGAAAGTGTGATCACATCCTTGACTAATGCTAATGTGTGATTGATTGATACATAGAGTGGAAATCAATAAGTAAGCTAAAATGAATCAGAAGGGTATGCTGTTTTTTTGTGCTCTATCCTGATTTGCTGCATAGCCACTTTTACACAGCCATTTTTAATGTTTGTGTATAGGGTGGGGAAATGAGGTTTATGTTCACAAGCTACATTAATTAACTTACCAACATAATGCCACCATAGAATGAAACAAGCATGTAATTTGTGATAAGCTGTGACCTATGGCTCTGTGAAATCGAATACAAAAACTTAATTTGCCAACACCAGGATTAGAACCCTGGACCACCGCATAAAATTACACCACTCTTCCAGATAAACTAAGTAAACTGAAGCTCAATGCGGCTGCCTAACAAACTTATAGGTAATCCTTATATAAAATAGGAACAACCCAAAACCAGACAACCAAAACAAGCCAGTAACCACTAAAACCAGCTTGTACGTACTGAAAGATAAAAATATACACGTAAAGGTGATTTAAAAATCACCATTCTTTGATTTTCCCGGTCAAATTCATCAATTCATGTATTGAATAAGCCATCATTTTCCTCTGAATGAGACCTAAACCAAACCAAATCCTAATCTGAACTATTTCAAAATAAGATTACAATAATATGTTAGACCCTAACCACAACCTGGCACTAACCTTAACCAAACTTAGATTCCAAATCATTCTGAAATTAGGCCCAAACCAGCCCTAACGCTAACCATAATGCTTTTAGAGTAGACCATAACCATAACCTGACCCAAATCTTAACCAAATACAATTATTATACTAGACCAAGACCACTTTAATCCCTAAACTTAGCCATTTTGGAATAAGATAAATAAATAACACATTCTCAACATAACCTGACCCTAACCTTAACTTGGCATAGTGAGCATGAACAGCTCCTTCTTATTCGTTCCTGCCAACAATAAATTACTAACAACCAACAATCGCTGACGTTTGTGATAGGATTGGGGATGCAGGGGAGGGGTTGCAGGGTTTTGTGATACCTACTGAACCCTCACCACAGGCCCCATCTTCCTAACAACCCCATGGCAACTACCGACAATACGTCCAGCTTCGCTGATAGGACACAGGGTCTCAATTTCTTAAACAACACATAAAGACTAAGGGGTGATTCCATGAGGCTGGACCAAGTCTGACAGCTCCTGCCACCCTGTCCCGGGCATCAGGGGCCGCCACATGGTTTCACATTAACTCTGAACCGATGTCGAGGCGTGTTGCTCTTCAGCGCTGTGGCAGTTCAGTCACGGATGTGGGGTAGTGCCTCTTCTCTCGAAAACTCACAGCACAAGCCGCCCATACTACTGAAATTGAAGATGGGGTAGGTGTTAGATATCGAGTGTGTTGTTCCTAACACCAAACAGAGGTAGAGAGTCATACAGTACTCAACTACCATCGTAAGGACAAATTCGATGTCTCGACTTTTTACTTGAGTCTTTCCATTTTGTGACACAGTACTTTTTATATCATGCATCTGACAGGTTTGCAGAGCATGGGTTTACATGCAAAACATACAAAATATGATGCCTTGTTAGAGTTTAAACTACCCTACGGTATGGAGCAGTCAGACTTATTACAGATTAATGCATTAATAATTTAACACTCTGAAAGGGGCTGTTATTTAGAAGCAGTTCAGTAAAAGAGTAAAGAGTAAAAGCAAGTATTTTTTTCTTCATTATGGTTTTGACATTTTCAATTAGGTAAAGAATTTGATTCTTTTTTCCAAAACTGTCACTGTATAATTGTATCCTCTCAGTGTAGATAAGCATTGGGGATTTTGGAATTTGTGCAACAGACAAAAAAGCAGTAGTTGGACAAAAAGCAGCAGAAAAGTCTGGTTAACTTCCACAGTGACTGATACACCAGTGAAATTTAACCAGCCACAATCAGAATTTGGTGGCTGACTGTTGTTGAATTTTGAATGTTGCTCATATTCAGCTTGCATCATACAAGGGTGATCCGCCAGCTCAAATGAGTCAAATGAGTCATGGGATGTGTCCAGATTTGTTCATTCTCTCCATCCCTAATTCTCTTAAATCCTGTTGTTATAGATTTCTAAATTGACATTTCAATTTTTGAATCTGTACTATATTTGGTTTAAGTCTCAACTGAGTTTTGTTTATATCACTGCTGAATTTTATGTGAATTGTTGTGTAATTCAGTCAACAAACACAAAACACCATTAAATACTAGTACTGCTGCTGGCACCACTACTAAAATTGGGTCTTGCACTTCATCTGTACTACCTCTATTACTGAATACCAAACAAGAAAATGGTTAATAAAATAATAAAATATTGCCCATCTCAGGCAATAAATTCATTATTCCCAGTTGTGTTTCTAATTGAAGTTATTCTAGTAAAAGCAATTTTATAATTAGAACTGGCATTAGCTGTGGTGTGAAACACTGTCTGTCCGAGCTGATAAAACACTGGAAATAAGCCACAAAAATAACTTCTGAAAAGTTTAAGGATAACAACGTATTTGTTCTGTTTTATAATGATACCGAGGGCTTTTATTCAGAAAGCTCTCAGTATCATTATAAAATATTTATTCAGAAGTTATTTATTCAGAAATTCTGAGGGGAACATAATGCATCATGGAAAATGGGGTGAAAAAGTAAGTGCGTGATCTCTAATTCAGCATGAGAGCGGTTGTAGCCGTAGCATTGTGTGGTTTTACTAACACTGTGTTGTAACTGTAACTGTTCACAGGGCTGTAAAGCAAAAACCTCATAAATTATGTGTTTGTAACACAGGGTTCAGTTTGCACTCATACTGACTTATGCTGTAGGTTTCTTGCTCTCATAATACTGGTCTGTCACATAGCCGTATCACCAGCTTCCCACAACAAACAGCCTCACCCCACACAGAGCACTGCTCTCCCATGCAGCCTCCTGCAAAATATTAATCTTCACCTATGAGGAAGATTGAAATAACACTGCCCTTTCATGACTGACCCTTCAAGTTCATTGTAATTATGTGTTTGCATTTCCTAAGGTGGCAACTTTAATTGTAGACCGAGGAAAAAAAAGAAAAGAAAAAAGAAAAGCAGGAAAGGGACAAAAGTTGAATCATTTCCAGAAAGCAAGACATTAATTATGATGTGCGGTAATTGCAGATCTTTGGGGCAGGCCAATTATCAGGTTCAAGTGAGAGCCAGCAGCCCTGGCCCATGTGTGTTGTTGAAATAAGTGACACCACGTACAGCTAGATTACTACTGCTGTAACTCATTCACATACTGGATCATATCTACCATAAATAGAGCAAGGGGTCACCGAGAGACATGGGGAAGGAAAAGTATGTATGGCATGTCGATATTTCCGGAAGTTGTGTGTTATGATGATTTCAGAGCTCATTTGGTAACCTTTCCTTTTACACCCCCCCCTAATTACTAAGTATTGACCCAGTAAATATACGGTAAATTATATTGCATTATTGGGTAATGTATCATAATGTGCCCTGAAACTAGAGAGACTGTTCCTGCGGGGGTTGTCAACAGGTAAACAACTCCATAGTTTCTAAGGTAAATCTAACAAACCCTTTATAAATGGGTGCAGCCATGAACAATAATAATCATATCAGAAAAAGTTATTTCTTGGAAAGTACTATATTTCATTTCTATATAGCACATAATTAAACTTGGGCTGTTACCAGCATAAACCTTGGATAACCACCATTGTAACTTGACTTGATGGTTAGTAGGGGAACTGATTCTAAGAAATGGTTGTGTCTTAGGAAGAACGCAACTATATCTGAGTTAACCTAAACCAACCAACCTAAATCTGTCCCAACTTGATGGATTTTTCTTAGTATTTCAGCTCTATATTTACTTGGCAAATACTTAGTAAAGAGATGGAAGAGGGGTTGCAGTTTATTTTACAACTCTGAAATATTCCTTCAGTAATGCATTTGCAAACTGGAATACACTGGAATTTAAGTTTATTCTAGCAGTAGGTCAAATGCTACCTGAATGGAAAGAGCATCATTTTTATGACTAAAATGTAATGTAATGTTCTCTGCATTCTAGTGGACATGAAAATCTCTGACTTTGCAGACTTTTACAGTTTAAAATTCATAGGTCCAAACAAAAGAAGGATTTTGGAAGGATGTTGGTGGCAAGGAGTGAAAATAGAAAAATGAATAGATGAATAAATAAACAATCTATGTCAAATACAAATATCCTATCAACACATGCAAATTATTTATCAAACTAAGAGTAAATAGGGCTTTGTTGTACTGTCCTCCATATGTCTAATATATCCTGGATACATCCATAAATTTGATATAATTTTTAGGTGATGTTAATCCTAGAAACATTTACATGTTTATTTATAAAGTAAAACATTTATCAGTATATTTTGATGATGACAGAAGGTATTTCAGTTACACTAATCCTGTGCAAAACTACTGTATATCCCAGGTCCAAAAGAGAACATTTAAAACAGGAAAATAGTTTTTTCACACTTTGCTTTCGCTGCTTCTTACTGAAGTTATTGTCATTTTTGTCATTGTGAGTGGATTTGTTGTTGAAAATAAAATGAACAGTGTATGTTGGGAAAACAGAGGCCTGGGCCTGCTTATGAATTGCCTGAGGTGCCCATGTTAGTCCTGGGTAAATACCTCTCACCTCATGCTGCTCAAACCTTAAACAGTTCCCGCACACAGCCTAATTAAAATTCCTCTATGTATCTCATCTGTTTTCATTTAGCTATGCATAAGTCCTACCATCCCCCTGTGACCTGACTCGGGGCCTCGCTCGCGCCATCCATAATAGGAATCAATTGTCCTGAGTCACTAAACAATTATTGCCACCTCTTTAAAAATGCTCATGTCTTCAAGGAAAAAAAAACTGGCTGCCTCAACCGGCTGATTAATTTGCCGTTTGTCTTGGATATCCTATCGATTGCATTACTTAACACACGCAGGTCCCTTATGGGGTCCTTGCCCGTTCCCAATCAAAGAGTGCAACAGGCCCTCCTGTCCGCTGCCATTCCTCACGGACACGCATCAGTGACAGGGTGATGAGAGCGAGGCATGACTGCCCTTTCCTCTACATCTTTGTGACCTTTCTGAAGTTTGGAAATACTGCTCTGGGCTTTCAGAGGCTGAGGACAGGCTCGCAGCGTTCTCGAAATTGCAGAAAATGTGATGGTCTCAAAGAAAATTATACGGCACTTAAAAGAAAAGGCCTTTAGTGCATGGTGAATGAGCTGATGTGCATGATGAAACCGCTCGAAAAACCATCAAACCACAACATGTACAAGATGGTGTAGTGCGCTCGTGTTACAAAGCCCTGAAGAATATGTGGCTAACTTTTGAGTCGTAACACATATTTCATTTCTCCTCGTGCGCAATAGCCGTTGAGCTGCACCAGCCCGACCATTACCAGCTAACCTGAATGCTGATGTGCACTCCATTCGCTCCCATTTCAATGATGGAGACCATGCTTCCCCTGGCGGCTCACTTAAATACACTTGCCCTTTCAGCCCCACTTACCTAATAGCTGACGGCGCATTGATCAAACCCCATGCTGTCTGTCACCTTCCGTCTGCCAACCCTTAGTGCTGATGAGCTCGGACAGACAGGGTCTCTCGCGTGGCACTGTCACAAGGTGCAGGGATCCATGACCTTTACAAGTTTGGACCACAATTTACCGAAGATTAGTCGACTCCAACATGTAAATTAAATGGAGAAAGGGCAGCGGAATCAATTTCTCTTTAGTTTAGATATTATCTTCTGGGAGGCGAAGCAGTGGGACAGAACAGAAAACAATTACATAGATTTAAAAGCAAAATGAGGAGGGAGAGATAAACAAGACCGAGATAGAGAAACATGACCTTTATAGTTTTGAAAAAATAAAGTGCAGGGTTTCTTTGAGATCTGTGCTCTTAACAGTGATCACTGACCACAAAGCTCAGACACTCTCAGCCATAGGATCTGCACATGATATATGGTAATATATGGCAAAATGAGTTTTTATCTATCATCCACTAAAATTAGCTGAATATGGAACTATCATCGCATGTTCAGTGCATTGAAATGAACATCTTGTCAAGCTTAAAGGATTGATACTCGCTCATTACTCAAGGTAAAACAGCCTGCAGATGGTGAATCGCATCAACAGCTAATCCTCTCCCCTGGTTACATATATGACTGCTGCATAATATTTCTGCAGCTTTCTCACACTTAGAGATGTTTGTTTTCACCATCACATCTCTTGTCTCGGCTTAAGTAGATCACGGGTCAACATAAACAACCTTGAGAAAGTCCAGAGGAGCTAATACATTACTGGAGCAAAGGGTCATGTTTGAAAGAGTTTAGTGGGGGATGAGATGGTCTCCTCCTCTTCGGACAGGCGGGGTCAAGGTTGGGCAGTAATCCAATAAAGCTGATTCACTGCGTTGCCATAATATGGGGTCATAGTGCTCTCTCATGGATGCTGTAAGAAGACTGAAAACTAGTAATTGTCCTTGAGAAACACCGCTGGCGGTGTGATGCGTTACAAGCCAGTCGTGTGTTATACTGAACTCATTACCGTAGACCACCAATTAAAGTTCAACATTTTGCTGAATCTTCACTTTTTGTGAGATTTGGCTTTGGTTTGTAGATGATGTACACTCTAAAAAAAAAAAGCGATGTAGAAACGTACAGTAAAAAACTGTCAAATAGCAACAGTGAAAGACCATAAAATCCAAAATAGTATATCACCATAGTAAATACATGAAATTAGCCTAAACCAAGAAACAGTTCATCCCTTTTTTACTTTTTCCAGTCATAATATGCAGAAAATATACATTTTTACTGTGAAAATAAACCTTTTGGATAAAATAAATGGGAAAATACCATAATTTCAAAAGCATGTAATTACACTAAAATTAATGGTGGTATAAAACTTTTCAGTATTCAGCAAAAACATGCCTTAACCTGTAAATATATACTGCAATATACCTCAAACAGATTTATATTACAACTGTTATTTTTAAAGAAAGTTACTGTAAACAGGTTTGCAATAGATCTGTCAGCGTATTTTTTATGGTGAAGCTCTGGCAACCACAGCTGCCAGAATTTTACCATAAATACCCCAGATTTTTTTTTTTTTTTACAGTGCAGGTTTCCAAGCAAGTAAACACAGAGCAGCGTTACGATGCAAGGCAGTGCTAGTCTGAATGTTTTAGAGCTGGCCTTGGGGGTGCCAATAGTTCTGCTATGGAAATAGCATTGACTACTTGTCAATGCTATGTCTTGGGAGGCCGGCTCACCTAATTGGTTTAAAAAGTAATGCCATCGGGGAGAGCATATCAATGCTGGATGACCTGGGCCTAACTAGAGAATTAAAGAGCCAGGGCCTCATGAGGGGAGAAAGCTGTGATTATGGGTGTGAATTCTGCCTCTGAAAAGGCCATCTTACGCAAAGGTTAATGAATTTTCATGTTTTTGGCAGGCTTCTCTTACTGTGGAGTCAGCATAATACAGTGATAGGCAATAGTTATGAAGTTCAAAGCTTTGAAACCTCTTTATTAATTAATTATTTACTCTCTTACAGTCAGACGTTTTAATTGATATGGCTGAAAACACTCTCAACAGCAACAAGGACAGAAAACTACATTGCTTTATTCAATTATGGTTGAACGCGGCAGGTTGGAGGTCGGGAATGTGTCATTACTGACATATGTGCAATCGAGCTACAGGTGTACAGAGTGTGGAAAAACATGGACGCTTGCTGATGTTAAAAATGAACATAACTAATAACTCGCTTTAAATTTCACAGGTTTAATTAACGTCTGTATCAGTATGTTCATTAATCTAAAAATATGCCATGGTAGGCAATCTAACAAAGCCCTTTAAAAGCAGAAAATATTAAAAAATGCTGGAAATGCTGAGTTCAGATTTACAGTCAAATGCAGAGTTTATCAGCTTTTCATGGGAGCTACATGTAGAGCAACAAGACTGCATACAAGGATGTTTTATTGTGATAGCGTGATAAGCTGGCCACCAGGCTTTGTTCATTAATTGGTGATAGCTTCAACAGGTAAAAATGATTCATAGTCAAGTGTATCATCCAACTGTTGCATGACTTATTATAAGATATTTCCAGGTATCAGTACTTCTGAAACACTAACACTACAGCTTATTTATTCATAAGGTATATCAGCAGTAGTAGCACATACCTAAGTGTTTTCCTCAATACATTTCAACTTTGAAAAGGTCTTCTGAGACAGTGTGAATGGAGCATAGCACACACATCTGCCAAAGTTGTCCCTTTTGTCAAGATTCAAACATGCCTTTGCTTCTCCGTGGTCACTGCTGCCCTTTACGATGCCTGTAACACAGCACATTCGCAGACTCAGACAGCCACATGAATAGATGTCAAGAGATGTTATCGCAAACATTGCAACCTTTCTGAAGTATCAAAAGCCTGCTGAAACATGTTTGAACATGCAGCTGAATTACTTTGGCTTGCCAGAACCCCACTGATGTCCTTGATGGGATGTGATATCCATGTAATCAGTCCCGAATGGATGCCTCATGCTCGGAATGCTCTCTGCATTATAATTTCTATAGAAATATATTCTTTATAATGGAGACAGCAGGACAATAGGAGAGATGAATGTGCAGCATATGAAATTATAGAGGCTTTGTCCCTTTCAAACATCTGCTTTGTGATAAAGCCGTGTCTTATCAGTGATGGCTGCTGTGATGGCAAGATGCTATGTTAAAAAATCAGTCTATTGGTAAAGCCCTGAATGGACATTTAAGGCTGGGGCCTTTATATGACTATTATGAGAGAAGAATGATTGAAAGAAGCTATTATTTTGACTGGGTGCAATCTATAAAGCAGGGATGTGATCACGAAGACAAGAAACCAGAAAACACTTCCCATTAAAAATGAATGCCATTAATAAGTTAAAAAAAAAAATCCAAATGCTGTTGGAGGCTTTTTCATCCTCCTTCACCCTCCTCTCCGGTTCGTAGATCCTCTTCCATTTTGAAAGGTGTAAAAATCTTTTGGTGCATGCAAGCATTTACCTGATCCAAGTCTGAGACAGCGAGGTTTCTCATCCTGACAACCATCAGAGCAGACTTTTTCAGTCCCTCCCTTTAACACTGGTCAGTGCATATCATTCTGGAGCCGCAACAAAACCAAAAACCTGGATAGAAGATCATTTCAAAGCGGTATGAGAGTAGCTTAACAGACTTTCAATGCAGCAGCAGCAGCAGTTGCTGTACCTATACGGCTCTTCAATTGAGTCTCTCTAGTCACGTAAGGTGCGTGGGCGAGTGAAGGCTCTGGTTTCTATGTCTTTGCCGGCCTGTCGGTTTCATCAGCGGGTGCACCGCTCTGTTACTCGACATCCTCCTCCAGAGAAGACTCCTGCTGTTTTCATCTTGAAATCTCATGTCGGCCTGTGATCAATCACTCCCTGTCTAGAGAAAGCAATATTGATCCATAGCGGTGGTGTTTGGCTGTAAAGACTATGTTGGCTGCATCTACTTGAGTTGTTCATCGTTTGCATGTTATCTCAAGTCATAACATGATTATTATCAGTGACGGAAAAATATCAAAGTTTGTTCACCTCAATGCGGGAAAGTCTAACAGGCTTCCATCACAGTTTCCTTTGACACATCAACACCCCTTCTCGAGGAATATGTGACTTTTGTGTAAAAGTAGACAAATGTTCCATTTCTGATGGATAATTGGGAGCCACAGGGGTGCCAGAAGAAAAAGAGAGGTAAGGACGGCCCTTAAAGTGGGCGACATTCCAAGCTAATGGTGCTGTCACTGGCTAATCACACTGTCAGCTATCATTACTGTTGAGGCGTCCATCTTGTGTCTGTGTTCCGCTTTAGCCTGAACTTTGAGGCACTCCAATTCTTAGATTGACGCAATTAAATGAAAATTGGAGCCCCAGTGTTTTCATGTTTTCTTTTGATCTCGTGAAATTGAGAGGGGGCTGGCGGGGGGGGATGGGGTTATTGGATCATGTTAGAATACATCTTCAGTCATCTTTGTGGGTTATTTCTGTTTTGACATGCAATTGTTTTGGCATTTCAGGGAAAATATCTCGTGATTTTGGAGGCTTTGTTGCATTTCTGTGTTTGTCTGCAAGCACTTTGTGTGTCAGTGAATATTCAAGCATATAAATCAGGATGTAGTAACAGTCTCCTGTGGGCGGTTAAGGTGCCATCACAGTTGACAATCAACATTTTCATCCGCGAATTCTTGATCTGTGTGTGTGTGTGTGTTTGTGTGTGTGTGAGACAGAGCGAGAGAGAGAGAGAAATCAGAGTGAGAGAGCATGTACAGTATTTTAATGTTTGCTTTGCTATCCCTGCATTTGTTAATGTGTGTTTCATAATTTAGGATCAGTTTAGGTTACTGGATTGCAGGTTAGTTAAAACAACACATACCTGGAAAAAAAATTGTGAAATGATACAAAGTCTAAAATGTTTTTGCTTAGTGATACAGTTTACTCAATTCACAGTTTTCCTGAAAGGCAAGCAAAAGGCTAATATTAACAGAATACTGTAATAAAAGAAAACAGTTTACCCGTAGTTACTGGCTAACTATCCCTTGAGGACACTGCAGACATTTTTCCCTTACTTCACTATTTTGTAACAGTGATTGATGCATTGCTTTAGAAAACTCAATTGCATCCTCAATTAGATTAAATAGATAAACAATGACACTGCCAAGCCCACTTCTTCAGGGTACTATGTGTCGAAATTCTCTGCCTATAGTATGCCACATCAAAGCTGCCTGTAAATAGATTCCTCCCCCAAATCCATGCAAATCAAACATGGCGGTTGTTGTTTGTCAGTGTGCCGAGGTGTGCATGCTCTTATTAATCTCTATAATTTCAGCCGACATAAGTGGGGATGCTATCGCTTTTGTGTCACAGGCTTAGCGCTGGAACATTGGCTTATTGGTTATGGTTGAATTATTCATTTGAACCACGGGATTGGTGCTTGGCTATGTGGTCCATGTCAATGAGTGTCTGGGGTTGACAGGCTGAGTAGTGGGAATGGTATGATGATATGAGAGCGAGAATGATCTACACTTTCCACTAACTTTTGTTCATCAGCAGAAATGCTACACTTGCCTTTGCCAGCACAGTGGATCTTGGCCCTCATCCAGTATTGTTTTTTCATCACGAACGAATGCCACACTGCGCCCGAAAGTACTTTCAACATGTTCAGTATGCCTGCTGATGAATTGTTCTCTACCGCTGCAGTAACACTACAGTGTGCCATGTTGCTGCACACCTTTTGTAGAATTCATCATCACCCGGTGCTAAGAGTAAGGCAATTTATGCCAACCGCATGACAACTAGTGGTGATTATCCCAAGGTCTTCTCATTGCTGAAAAAGTTCGACACAAAAAGAAACTGTTGATTTGCGCCGTTTTCTTCTCACGTACAGCATGCATAATACTTGATGTCGACAGCTGATGTGCTCTGGATCGAGGATTTTACGGTTATGCAACAGCTCTTAGGCTGATTGTGTTTATAAATGTACAGGAGGGCCATCTCAGCAGGTACACAAGGTTTATTTCTTGGCTGTTTTTGATTGGGAACTGGTTATTTTCTTACTGTTATGTCTAATGGACTTTAGAGAATAGCTGGGTCTCAATTTTGAGGTTGCCTCCCTCAGAGGTCACATTTCAAGACAGGTCATAGTCGCTCAACTACGCCGTCCCGATCCAAAGTGTCCTTCAATTGTGGCCCAGATATTCAGCCTTCTTGTCGAATTTGTAGGCTCACCTCATATTTTCATTAGCCACTTACGTTAACTAACAGTACAATATCAGTTCCATCCAGTGTACTTTGGTGTAGAGTAGAGGTGTAGAGAGCTGTTTTGTCTCTTGAGGCTAAGGTAAGGTAGGGTCACGGGAGCACCGACGGCGTAAGGCTAATCCCGTGCAGACCGTCCCAATTAGCGCATAGTGACCGTTACCTCGCTTTAAAGGTCGAGCCTTCAGTCCTTTGAAGGATGGAGGTGGCCCCTGAATTGGGACACAGCTAACTGTCTCAGTGTAAACACATCTGATTTGCATGCTGACAGCACGGGGAGAAGCTAAACCTTAGGGTGAACGGCCAGCCTGTGAGCTAGTATAAAAAGCCAGAAAAATGGCTGCTTGTGTCGTGTAACTGTGCTGATGTTTTAGAGTGGACACTATAGGACTAAGGACTGATGGTTTCCTTTGTCACAGTAACCTGATTTAGCAAAACAAATCCACTACAGATGACCATTCACATTTACTTATAACGTTATGTCACTGAACGAACCTAAAGCCACATTGCAAGCATCTTTCTCAGGTATTTCTTTTTTTTTTTGTTCTCTAGCACTGTAATTTATTTGCACACAGCCCGTTCTCTAATGGACCTCCATTACAGCAGCAGATGGGGTTGCTTGGAGATTTGTGATGCATCTCTAAAGCCTCTTTGCTAAACTTTGTCTCTGTCATACCACACAGTTGACTTAAGAAATGACCTAGAACTTTAAGTCTCTATGTTATCTCCAATGACGGATGGCTGAGTCCCTAAGCATACCAATGATAATGCCAATAAAATGTTATAGCCCTGGAGCCTATGATTCATGTTTTGATCCCTCCAGCTACATTAAACACCAATTGATCGTCCCCACCGCCCACCCTAATCCTAATGCAAAAAATAAATACCGTGTAAATTCCCCCAGCAGAGATTCCTCCGCTTTCCCTGAGAGACCGCGCCGAGTGCATTGCAATCAATATGCGCTTTTGGGTGTAAAATAACCTTTTGATGACCAGTGAGGAAATGCAAGCCATTCAAACCGTTTCTCACACACCCTTATTGATCTCTCTATCTGTTTTGTTCCCCTTCCCCCTGATTCCAGCATGCCACCAAGATCGGCTTCTCATGTTGACACTCTGTCGAAATCCTCATTCTTTATTATGCATGTGAAGCGCTGGGCTGTGGGTTTAACAGTGCATGTAGATCTGAGAATCAAGCACAGAGGTGGTGTGTCCTCTTCCACTCCTGTTCTCTTTGCCTCAGTGGTTTTAAAGGTTAGTTTGGCTGGTTCACTTCCTCTCTGCAGTGAAAATGCAGGGAACTCTGTCCCGCTGTGCTTACTCAGCTGAGCAACCATTACTAAGGTCCATTTAGTCTTTTTTTTTCTTTCTATCCAACACTGTTTCCCCAGGCCTTCACAAATGTTATTTTGTTTAGATAAGTAGCGGAGAATATGCAGCTGCCGCTCATTTGTTTGTTAAACTGATCTCAAACGGAGAAAATAGTAGAAATATAACATAGGAAAAGGAGAAAAGCTGGACATGAGGAAAGAAAATGCCAGCTAAGAGGACAGACCTTGTGTGGGACGACATGGCTCAGGAGCTAGAGCGGTCATCTGGTCATCACAAGGTTCCAGGTTCGATCCCCGGCTCCTCCAGAAAACACGCCGAAGTGTGAGCAAGTCGCTGAAGCCCTGACCACTCCCGATGGGCAGCTTGGCACTTTGCATAGTGGCCTCTGCCATCAGAGTGAATGTGTGTGTGAATGGGGGGGGATATGTAAAGAGCTTTGAGTGGTCGGTAGACTAGACTAGACAAGCACTATAGAAATGCAGTCCATTTACCTTGAGCAGTACACTGGAAATTTGCTGACCTTAATTATCTTTTTTTTCAGTTGGAGGAGAAAAGTACTTGCTGTATGAAAATAAACAGAAAATCAATCACATACTTGTTTTGTATTCCCATAAACATTTTAATCTCCAAGCATAAAAAAACAGTTCAGAAAATACCATTTTCCTTTCTTACACTGTTGACAACACACATGCACATATATATATCCACACAAACACACAAAAAAAGACATACAAGCAGGTATGTTGTTTGCTATCGTTTCAGTGCATTACTGGAAAGGACCCATGATCTACCATCTGTCAGGAGTCACGATAGTTAACATTCTCAAGGCAGGTCCTGGATTCTTTTTCTGGACTTTTGTTTTGATCAAATTCCCTCCCACATTCCCTGAAGACGGCTCCTGCATCCAAATGTTTGAACCCATGGTCCCCAGTTGTTCAATATATTTAATGAAATATGTTAATAAATCTCCCTCTTCCACCGGAGTAAGCAGCCCTGCTGCAGACTCAGCTTTCTTTGTAGACTTTGGCGCCGACCAAATAAGATTTGTGCCCTACATTGTGGGCATTTACTTTGTCTGACGGCTTATTACCGTGCCCGTGTTGCAGCATAATCTACAATGGAGGGAAGGGCTAAGACTAATTTGCTAGGTCATTAGGTTAAGGGTAAAGTTATCGCAGGGGACGGGGGGCTATAGCAGATAAGCCAGTGAAAAGTACAGATGATATAGAGTCAGTGGGTGAAATGAAGTATTAGGGGACATCCTGTCTTTGCTGTAAGGGGAAGCCAGAAGCAGTACTCCATGATATTACTAGGATCTAATACACTGAATCTACCGCAGATAAATACTGTGTTTAATAGCATGCAGTTGAGCTGACAATTTTATAGATGATCTTTGCAAACACAAGGCATGTCTAGCAATGTTAAACACAAAGACATTTACTGAAGGTTTTACTGCTCGTGTTCGTTTTGATTGTGTAAAACATTTCATAGCTTAGGCTGTGAGGTAGCACAAACCTCATTGCTAATCTTGTCTGCTTACACGGAAAGCACAGGATTTTATGAAGGCAGCGCCCCTTCTTGAGGTGACCCCTGGGGCCATGGATGGAATTAGTTTTCCCTCAAGATGGATTATAATAGATTATATCAGCCCTTTTTTGCTATGATCTGCAATAAAAAAAAAATCTGTCCTGAAATAAAAGCGGGAAAAGAAGCAGGAGAAATTATGAATTCAAGAAAGACCGGAGAATAAGGGCAAAGGGGAGAAAAAATCAATCCACCAATCACTTGGCCGTGTTGATGTACATGTGCCTGAGCGTCGCCGTTCATGTTACAGTCAATATCAGCAATTGATCGCCGGCCGGTACATGTGTGGAGTGCAGGAACCCTGGTTCATGTTAAGTGGTTTGGTTGTGTGCGTGGGCGGGTATGTGTGCTCAGCTTTAGCCTCATCAACTGCTGATTATTTGACAACGATTTTCCGCTCGCAAGACCCAGCTTTTCAAACATATAGTTCATGCGCTTGAGAGTATGTATTTGGCCACGTTTTTGGATTTTGCAAGCGTGTTGGCAGGGACCTTGGTTCCAGTCTCTTGGCGGCGCCGTTCCTGCAGCAGCTGCTCCAAGACATCGTCATCACTCTCCCTGTAACGAGCCCAGGGTGAGATGGGAAGGTTGGGCGGCAGGGGTGGGTAGTGCCAGTCGGCGTTGAGGGGAAAACCCTGCGGTGACACAAGCTGTCTACGCGGACACGAGCAAAACAGACTTTCTGAGACTCCTCAGGTGAGCCAAGGAAGTTGCCTCGTTAATTGACTTTCAGTAAGTCATAAGTTATGAAAAACATGAATCCAGACATGGGGTCTTAGATTTGTGGCATGCTTCCCAGGGCCCAGTGTTCACACTGTGTCACTGCTTCCCAATGTCATATCTATCTATCTATCTTACTATCTGTCTATCTACATTTCATGCCCTCTTCCTCTGAACCACTTTATAGCTGACAATAACGCCTAATCGGCAGCAATCTTTGTTAATCAGTGAAAGGATCACACTACAATTTCTTAATCGCAGTGGGTGCTTTTTTCCCCTTGCTCTCTTTCTCAGGGCCCAAGAACCTGGGCAGAGAAAAAAGGCAATTAAGCTAATGCAGTGTGGGTGTCATAAGGTTGTAGATATTTCAAGAGTGGAGCAATTTACCGCTTGGAAAAGAAGGAGAGCACTTGCATAAAACATTCCCTCTCTCCCAGATTTATTATGCTTTTAGTTGCGTTATATGTGATACAATTAGCGGGAGGTGCCAATAAGGCTCGCAGCTCAAGGACGTGGTCATCGCCTGGCCATCTGTCATTAATTGCATTGTCCTGTTATGCAGCAGGCAGGCAGGCAGGCAGGCAGGCGGCCCCAAAGGGAAAAGCGGAGCTGTGTGTCACAAGACGCATCACACCACAGGTGAGGGTTGAACGTTTATGCCACTGTGAACGCTTCACTGTGAGAAGAAGAAGAAGAAAAAAAAAAAGCATCATACTTCATTTACGCAGCCAAAAACTGAGCTGAATTAACTGAACTGAATACTGTTTTGTTGTTGTTTGAAATGTGCTTGTGTGGAGCAGAATTTCCACGAAACGTAGACCTTGCGTTATTGGCAGGACTTGAATTGAGGAATTAGAAGGTTTTGAAGGAGCTGAACTGGTATCTCACCAGCGTTATAGCGCATAAAAAAATGGCTAATTTGTTTGCACTGCAATTATTTGCCGGAATAAACGTGTAATCTCTGTAATGCGGTTGACAAAACAGACATTGTGGGACAGTAGAAGCCTGTTAAATGTAGAAATGCAACATTGTCATACAGCGGCGTATTAGAGCCTTATCAACTCATTTGGCTGTGTCATCTTCATTAAGGAGCAAATGGGTGTAGAACTGCAGAGGGCAGCAATGATATGTACAAGGAAGCCCCCCGAGTGCCATAACATTATCTGTGAAAGGGGAGGGGAGAGATGAGCCCTCGCCTGTAGGCTGTAAATTCTCCCATAGTCCTCACATAAAGCAGCAGTGCATATGACTTATTTCTGCGAGACACACAGAAATAAGTCGGCTGGTTCTCAATCTGTGCTCTTTTATCAGGCAACTTACTCTCAGTTGCTTTATTGCTGTTCATCACTCACGGATAAATAAAAGAATGGATCTCCAGTTTTGGCAGTGGGTATATATAATTCTGAATAAAATGAAGCCAAAATCTATTATATACATTCAGAGCACTCTGTAAGGGTTTGCTTTTCACTCTGCAGGAAGGCCAGTTTTTGTTAATTTCATAAGAGAATACTCTCGACATTGACTTTATCAGGAGGTTTCTCCGCTGACATGGACTTTATGGCAATATCTCTTCTGTCACTGAGAAAGGAGACACTGTAACACAATGTGAATTGCATGCTCTTAGGTTTTGTTTTTTTTGCTGTGCAGTCACCTTTCTTTTCTTTACTTGAGGATCACATTGATATTGGAGTTCCCTGTGCTTTTTAACAGCTTGTTTCTAAGTCCCAGCGGCATAACAGTAGCACCCTTAGTCAAGAGCTGTTGAGGCACGCTGTGAAAATGTAAAAGCAGGTGTGAAAAGCTTCATATAGGTCAGAAGTTAAATCCAGTGTTAGGCTAATGTTTTCTGCGCGATACAACCATGTATTCAAAAAATAGTACAGTTACCTACACTCATACAGGAGCAATATTCAAAGGCCTTAGACAATGACGTTTGGCACTCCACAAATCATGCATGAAAATACATCTGAATGTCACTTTGGATTTCCCTTCCGATTAGCAGATACGCTGACAAATTATTTATTTCAGGGGAATGAATCAGATAATGCCTCCCTGTGTTATATAGTGTGGCATTTTTGCACAAAAACAACATTACCACCTTTAAACACCATACTGTGGAAAATGTCCCTATTCACGTGCTATACAATTAAAGCCTGTGTTGTGCATCGTGGCACCATTTCAGCCAGCTCTGGGTGTGAGCCGAATGAATCTGTGAATAAAGTAGCATGACAGATCACAACTGGAAAAGAAAATAAAGAAAATAAAGTGTAGCTGCACAAGACCATAGTACACGAACATCCTGTATTAGACTCAATCCACACCCTCCAAGAGTGTGTCAGTAATGTTTTCAAGCTTAATGGGATTTGATCTAAATTTAGAGGGATCATGTCTCGCTCGCTGGAGCAAGGTATTTAAAAATTGAAATGGAGATACCTGGGCAAATTGTTACTTTGCATAGCTTTCTGACAATGTGTCATTACTAGGAACACTCACTACTGCCAAGAAGGGCACAGGACAGAGGTCTATTTTTGGGGAGTGAAAAGGGGACGGAGCTCGAGTTCCCCTCTCATCAGCACAAGCAAGTAAAAAGCAAGATGGCACCCCGTGGCGTTGTTGAAGGACAGGTGGGGAGATGAGTTCCTGACACACTTTAGCGTGTGTGCGCAAAAGCGCCCATCATGTCAGCGCCTGACAGCGTTCATTTGTCGGTGAGGGTTTGACTTGACAGGTTGGCGGAGATGCAAATGATCATTTCCTGCTCCGTTTTTGGTTCCATGAAAGCCAATGGTTGGCAGGTAAAAGTTGCTTAAACATTCAGGGCTGAGAGACTGGATGTCTGGCCCATATTTGGGAGGGTTGATGGACTTGTGATTGACAGCTTTTTATGACCAAATTGGCAAAATACATGCAAACAAATAGACAGGGAGCAAAGTCAACATGTTTGGGATCTTGCAGGCCTGGTGGAGATGGGCTTCCTGGTGTTTTGACTGTCATGACATAAAGAAAAACTGTCAGTCAATATCACTGTTTGCATCACAGCTTGTTCATGATAACATACAGTCAGTGCAAATAAAAAAAATATGCTCTTTAGCTCTCCATACATGCCATTACCACAGCATCAAGAGCTGTGCTACGAGAGGATAAGCTCACCTCGATCTTTATTAATTATGAATTAATTCAATAAATGTGCAAATTGGTTCATCTGAGACATCTTGAGATTTGTAAATATTTTGAAAGTATTTGTTGAAGGGGGTGCAGAAGAATAGGCACAGAAAGGGTTCATTGATGGGCTGGGGAATAGCAGGCTGGGATCCACCATCTGGCCTATTCTGCATATTCTTACCATTTGAATTGCAGATTGGAGGTAGAATGAAAATTTGGGAATCGGAGCTATAGCAGCCTTCACAGGGAACAACCAAAGCAGAAACAACAAACAGTTTGAAGGCGACCATCTTTGCTTGCGATAATGACAACAAAGACTAAATTAAGAACAGGCACCTTCCTTTGCTCATTTTGAGCTCCTTGCATTAATTTGTAGCCTCGTTATTTGAGACTAAATACAAAGGAACGACCCGTCTTTTAAACCTGTTACTGCTGCTTGCAAAACAAGTCTGCATAATCATTGTAGTGGCGCGATCACCTAAATGTTTGGGAAAATGACTGTTTTGAAATCGAGCCTCTAAATTTCATCAAAGAGAAACTGCATGGCATTTGGAGAACCTTTTGCTTTAAATGTTGATTATGTCTTCTCACAGTTTCTCTTTTGTGATTGTATTTGTAAAAGTGCCAGGTTCGTTGTTTTTTTTTTTCTCTCTCTCCCTTCTTATATCATGTGTGGGCACAAGTCTTACTTGAAACAAAGACAGATTTTTGGTATCTTTTGCAGATATATGCAGATTCTCAACACATTCTATTCTGAATGTGCTGATTCATGTTCAGTGCAGGGTAGGTACAATTCTCACTGCAGAAAAGTCTGTGCACCTCTTTTTGAGTGTTATAAATCACCGCTGTACCTATGTTTCCAGTGGTGAAACGAAGGGGCCTTAATGAGTACAGCCATTCTATTCCCAAGGACTTTTGGTTCATATATCTGAAATTCATCTGGGCCCCTTACCATGGGACGGATCTCAGTATAGTCAATCTGAAGGGTGTACTTTTACTTTGCACTTTAAAAACATCTGAGATAATGTGCAACTGTGGTCAATGTTTGTGAACAACCATAAAGACAAACTTAGTGTAGCGTCAAAGCCGAGCTATTATGCAATAAAAGTTTATGTCCATGAAGAGAGGAGAGGACAATGCAATCATTAAAGAGGAAATTACTGGTCCGTCAATCAAATGAATGCTCTGCATAATAACAGCATTTTAGGTTTTAGTGCAGTGGCAAAATGAAGCACGAGTTGACATAAAAAAGCAAAACTGGCAAATGAGTGTTAGTCTGTTGTTGTTCTGCCTGTATGTATGACCATAAGGAAGAGAGAATGATGAGATGAAGCACAACAGAGAAAGTTAAAGTACATATTGTGATTTCTCAAAAGTACAACACTTAATAACACCCTATGGCATTAAAAAAAAAAAAAAACACACACACACACAAAAAAACAGATCTGCAGAATAGTTTTGAGAGGGAGCCAGAAAATATGACACTCTCAAAACTTGGCCACTGACTCAGAGCAGACATAGGAAAAATCAATAGCAGCAGATGCCCTATTTTCCCTTCGTCTTGAAAACAGATATATATATAAAAAAAAGCCCTATCCTCAAAGGTTAATGCCTGTTCTCTCAGCCCGTGTAGGAGCACTAGAGCCTGGGGACACGGGGTCTGATGGAAAGGGGAACTGGGATGGAGTGCACATGGTCAGGAACATCTCTGGCATTTCATCCTCCTCTGGAAATGATGTAACGTTGCCCTGACATTACTCAGCCCAGAGAAGTTGGATCAGGTGTAGACAGAGCCCAAGTCACAAGGCAGCGATCCAGTTTTTTAGGCCACGGGAGTGTCTGCGTCTGAATGTCCACGGGGGTTTAGCCAGCCAGATATTAAGATTAAAAGTACACCGAAAATTCCGGCCCAGGTATTAATGACTGATTGATGGAAATGCTCGAATTAACAAGAATTAACGTAAGATTTAAGTGGGGAGAGGTTAAGTCAGCTGTGCTCAAAGTGGTGGATAAATTTGAAGTTAATTCCTGTATTTAACACTCCTGATGCAGAGCGTGTGACCAAAGGGTTTGGTTATAAAACGCTTTGAGTCTCCATAGCATCATTCAGTGCTAAAAAAAAAAAAAAAAAAAAAAAAAAAAAAGA
>OMLB01016655.1:63879-76834 GCA_900302555.1 Myripristis jacobus
TAAATATGAGAAAAAAAAAAAAAAAAAAAAAAAAAAAAAAAAGGCAGGCAGTACAAGTCAGAAAATGGAAAATGCTTCGTACTGGGTCACAATATGTAATCTTTTTCTGCCTTTGACCTAAAATCTGTGCCATATTTTAAGTCGCATGGTGTGAGCGGCTGAAGTAATAAGAGGCATTATCTGAATGAATACTATTGGGTTGCTGCTCAAGCAGGTTATGGCCACTTGATGTGGGTGGCTTTCAAGAGGCAACTGTGAATATTCAGCGCAGCCATACACATCAAGTATCGATGATCGCTGTTTCTTTCTCTCAGTTCAAGGTCCCAGCCACTGTACGCCTTCGTGTCGGCAATAACTTCATCAAAAGAGCTTTGCATAACATATTTGTTTGCCGATTACATAAAGCACTGCATCCCACGCTACCCGATGGCAACTCGAGACCACCTACTTGTTAACAAATGCTTTGGGGAACGGCAGTTTTAAAAGAGCAATTATTAGGCACCTTCAGTTTTGCAGGAAATGATTAGTTTAAAGCCACTGCGGTTTTGTAGGCCATCAACATGTCATATCAGGTGCTTTTTTTCCCCCATGAGCACCCAGGGCTGATGTAAGGACTTAGACAAAGGCAGAGGGACGGGCTAACCCCTGGAAAGGACACAGACAGCAGATTACTCTTTATCACATTTAAAGTACTGGGACCTTGAAATAATGCACCTTTAATATCATTACCCGCCAATAGCAAAGTTAGCGTAGTGGGTGGTATAAAAAAAGGAACCAAAAAAAAAACCTCTTGAGTGTCACCCCGTATCTCTCTCGACCCTTGGTTGGCCACTTAGAATTTTTGCTGGCGTAAAAGCTTTTGTCCGCTGAAACTTGATTTCCCTCTGCTGCGGGGACCTTAGGTGAGGCGCAGACGTTTAATCCAAGACAGAGGGGTTTAATTAAGTGCTTTCCTTATCGGCATTATTCGATATAGTGTCTTAAGATTGGCTCAAAAAGGTGTAGTGATCAGTAAAACGATATAAAATTGATGAAACGTATGTAACTTTTTGTCCTTCTTCTTTAGCAGGGATGGGATGTCATAGAAAGGACAAGGACAGGTAAAGCGGTGCATAGGCCTCTTTTTTTTTTTTTGTATTTCACACACGAATACAAATCGTGCATAATAATCACGAGTGTAGACAGTGACAATGTATGCTCTCAGGGCAACACATACTGTATTTTCAGTATAATTAATAGATGACAGGTGTCAGCTCCTCTGTGCTGATCTAAACTCTCGCCACAAAACCTGTTGATCTTCCCGCATAAATTATCTTTGAATCTCATTCTCAAACTCTCCGAAATAAGGCTCGTTGCTATTTTGGTGTACTAGCTCACAGACTGTCTTGCGACGACACTCGATCCTAATGCACGTCTGGAGGAATTAATTGCCGGTAAACAAGTGTTGCACGGCGAATCCTCAACATTAATGAAGTCCTCTGAAACGGTAGCTTGCGATCGCCCAGCTCCGCGCGAGCTCTTCCCTCTCTTGTTGGGGGTCAGTTTGACGAATCCGTACAGTGTTTGCCAGGCTGGGATATAACCTGATTGGCCTCGTTGGTAATGATCTGCATTAGGTCCATTATTGTAAACTATAAAACTCAGCAGTGAATGGACTAAATCTTGTTAATATCGATTTCCTTAATGTTAAAAGCACCGGGGTAGATATCTAAAGGAAGATATAGCACTGATGTCCTCTTTGGTCTGGCAGGGAGCGAGGCAGAGAGCGAGAGAGGGGGAAAGAGATGTTCTGATGCACTGCAGCAAAGCGAATGCGTATCTAATCTGACACCTAGCACTCCTGGCTAATGTCTTGATAGGGCGTAAGTGGATCATTTCTGCCCTTGGAAAACTTACCCTGGCGCAGCTAAAAGAAAGAGACGGAGAAAATCCCTGTGCCTATTTGCTGAACTGTGCCCTCTGTCCTCTTCGTGTTTCTGGAATATTTTCTCTGTCTCCAGCCTTATTGATTTCGGATTACAACTGTTTCATCTTTCCCCGTATCCCGTGCTTTTTGGTGCAATGAAATACCTAATGATTCAGGTTCAGTGAGCCCAATGGCTGGTTTTAAACATTTTGCCACGAGTTCAAATGTCAACGCAGAGCCATTTATGCTCTTGAGTCCGCGACTATGTTTGTGTGTGTGTGTGTGTGTGTGTGTGTGTTGATGCAGGTAGCAGGACAGGCAGGCCCATCCATCACATCCTTGCTTTGTCATGGCTGAGGGCAGAGCGTGTTGCTGGGCGGTGCTTGCCGAAGTGTTTGCTTACCCTGCTCGCTACGATTGGCTGAAACGCCTCCAATCACGGCGCAGCAGACTGCCTCGCCTAAAATACTGTAGCACTATGGAGTCAAAATAAAATAAGCCCTGCTTTAAGAATATTGTGTGTGCTGTGTAGGACTGCTGACAGGCTTTTAGACCTTGTTACAACAAAATTTAAGACAGTGTTTGGTATAAACGGCATGTAAGTCTTATATTAATACTGTGTTTTTGCTCCAGTACAGAAGTCAGATAATTCCATGAATAAACTATAGCAATTTTAGGTTAAATTGCAAGCTCTCACAGTAATAAGTCTAACTTTTTCACAGAATCTGGGACAGGTAAGTTAAAGGGCTTTCTTGGATTTCTCTCCACAGGTAAGTATTACAGGTAGGTATAGGTGTTTTCCCACCAGGTAAGTATAACAGTGTAAAGGTGGGATGCATAAGAACCGCATTAATTCATGCTCAAGCTGGAAGCGACTGGTCTAACTACTTCCACACACTTCCAACTAGAAACTCCATTCATACTTTAAATAATTCAGCTTATTGTGTGCTTGTCTTCAGCCTTTTGACATCTTTTATTGGTTTGGAACCACTCAAGTTTATTAACATTTTTGTTTTTGCCACCAGGCATCCCACCTAAGGACTATTCTCATGCTGAGATCACCGGCAGCAATAAAACCCCTTTGCACTGTGCTCAGTTTTTCCACAACTTGTATACAACTAGCATAAGATTTACATTCATGTAGGTTTATTAATCTGTAAACCTACTTTTGTCAGTTTTATATTGGAATTTGGATTATGTGAAGAGGCCTAGTGGGGAATGCATGGACTTACAATAATGAAAACAGTGCCAAGGAGTCTTACAGGTCTGGTTTGTCTCCACACTTTTCATTCCTGCTGTTCATTCAGCTCTCACACGACAAACAAAATGAACTGACAGCAGCAGAGGTCATAAATTTTGCTTTAGCGCTTTTCCCTAAAATAATAATGGATAGGTTTGGTGGTGTAAATGAGAGATATGCCTCACTTTAAATGTAAAGTGTGTCAGCGTTCTCGACAGCCAAGACAATACGGCTGTAAAAGCTTTCAACACCGGTAGAATACACATTAGTTTGCGTGATAAATGTGGCAGGTCACCATTTTTTGGGGCCTTTCAAGTCTTTCATTTGCCGAGAGAGGCTGGGCATTAAAGTAAAAAGGGATTACAATGTTAATAAAACGTGTGTTCAACCAGGTTCTGGAGAAACACTGGGAAACAGGATCCCGTCATTTAACTCGACCCGAAAAGGCGTCCAGGAGAAGTTCTGTGTGTGGATCAAGGAACCACTTAATTATCAAAATCAGTCACTGAAATTGTTTTTGAAAATGCACTTTAATTTAAGTTTTGAAATTCTCTTTTTTTGAGAGGTCTACAGCTGAAAAAACTGATGGGCTTTGTGCATGGATTAGGACACTTTGAGGTGCATCATCTAAATTTTGTACTTTATTTTAAGTAGAATTAAGTAGCTCAGTCATGAAATGAGGAGTGTAGTGAGTGTAGAGGGCAAATGTTAAGTTGTTTTTTGTCACTAAAGCCATTATTTGAACTTCTGTTTTCATGTTCCCCATGATACTTGTTTCAATGAAGCTCAACCTCAGATCAACTTTTGCACCAAAGCCTTCGCCTTATTATCATACAGACACGGTGTATCAGCTTTAAAAGGTGGTGACCTCTATACCAATAAAAAAGTGGGGCAAACCCTTACCCTAGCTCTGATGCTGGTGGAAAACAAGAATAAAAAGAGAACAATTATTTGGAGACCGTGCTTATAGATGGGAGCACATCTATTTTAGAGAAAGCTGGGGTCCCGACACCTCCACACCTCTGCCTGTAGCTCTAACACATGCATTTCTTCATGCCGCGCTTGTTGTTGCAACATTTCTTTTTTTAACTATGCCAGGGACCTGATTTCCAAACAGACCACGTCAATGAGTTTAGTCACTTTTTTCCATTCTGTTTTGTCTTGTTGGTGATGACAGCGATAATCGTCTCCAAACAAAGAAACGGAAGCTCACCAGCCATCATTTCAGTCTGACCTTTGGTGAAATTGCGCTTTCTCCTGATTGTCTTTTTCATGTTATTTCTAAAGACTGGGTGAACAGCAAACAGTTGTTTCCATGTAGAGCAGGCGCATTAGGCCTGTGTCAGCCTCCATTTAAGGCTCATTACACTTGTGCACAATTTCACAATGGCTGGTATGTATAGAACAGAACAGTGTGTATGCATGGCTTCATAAATCTGACACATACATATTCATATTTCTGCTTTGTGTGTCTGTACAAATTTTTATATGCGAATGTACACAGACTTTTATGGATCTTGCTCTTCAACCAACACCCTAATAAACCAACACTCTAATAAATACACTCCAGTAAATACTCTCATTCCAATAAATGCATTTCTGCTGTGACATGATGTCAAACAACAATCAATTCTTAGTTGTCATGTAGTCCTCAAATTAGCCCTCAAAATATAATAGCAGTAAGCATGCACCTTTTCTGTTAATTTGGTCAACTTGAACCTCTGCTGCATATTTTTCACTCTGTAGTTTATATTTCAGCCTAACTAAATGTCACACTTCAGTGAATTGCTGCAACCAGCAGATACAGCACATGTATGTGGCATTGCTGCACAAAAAGGAGAAAAATGTCCTTTTCTAACTATGAAAAAATTTGGGAACTTTGGGAAAAATAAGGATAAATCAAAGTTCAGGGGCTTGACTGACACCTGTTTGGAGTTGCTCAAGGGAAGTCAGACTATTAGTATTACTTGTAGTTTTTGTCATACGAAGCAACCCTACTAACAATGTTCAGACACTGTTAATATATTATTATATTGTTATATAGAAACTGCTTATAATATAGCTGTGGCTGTAGGTTTGATTTGATACAGTTTGTCATTATTATAGTTACAGCAGCAAAATGTAAAGTATTACCTGTTCACTGAAACTTGAAGAATAAAAAGGAATGTGAATGCCAAGAATCCAGAGGTTATGTGTGTGTTCACAAGTACACACACACACACCTTCACCTGGGTCACTGCAATAGAAGCACGTGTGAGAGCATCAGGGGCTCCAGCGAGGCTGAATCGCTGCAGCAAGTCGTCGAGGAGTGCAGCCAGATGCGACGCTCGGTGTGCGGCTGCAGGCAGAGCTCCAGCAGCCTGGAGCCTCAGGGCGGACCATCAGGGATGTGAGGCCGGCTTTCAGTGCCTCTGTCCCCAATAACAGCTGCAGTGCACCCCGGTGATGGATGGAGGGGCAAAGACAGCATATACTGTGATAAAAATTAACTAGTGGTCTATTGCACATCCTGAAAAACAAATAAAAAATATGCAATCTTTGCTTTATTTTATTTTGTGTAACATGTTTTTGTTGCACCAACCACTAAAAAGCATTAAAGGAAAAATTTAATTTTAGAAACTTTTACCCCCAGGTCTCAGGAGGTTTTTTTTTTTCTTTACTTTAACAAGAGAAGAGAATACCATCTGAAAACTACACTCGAGGACAACAAAATAAAAAATTAAAACTACAGTTTAGTTAGTTTTAGAAGTATCCAAGATATTTTTAGTGAAGTTTTTAGTCACAAAGTCTTGGTTTAATTTTTATTTCGGTGTAAAACAACGGTGTTTTTTGAGGCAATGAAATGTACTTTTTTTTTCATTTTAGTTTTAGTTTGAGGCAATGCTAATAACCTTGTCACACACACACACAGACACAAACACACACATAGGGAGGCTGACTAGTAACACAACACAATAACACACTTGGTGCTTTTTTCGGCCGTGCGCCTCCCTGTGTGACAGCAAAGGGACAGCAGCAGTGATGCGGTGTTGATTATTGTGCATTTTACCTCCTAAAACCTGAACGCAGTGATTTATGGAGACAAGGGGAAGGAGTGTCGATACTTTTGTGTCTGCCCAACTAAAAGCTTCTACAGCAGACTCTTTGGCTAAAGAGGAGGAGATCATTGTTGCCTGCTGCCCTGTCACTACTGATGTGAGGCTGATATTTTTCTCTGCACGCCGACAAGGTTCGGCACGCCATTTGGGAAAAGAGGAGGATGTTATGATTTGACAATCAAGCTATGGATGAAGATACAGTTCCCAATACCCTCACTAGGGTTTGTAAATTAAAGTAGCAATCAATCCATCAATGTCGCTATCTATCTGTCTGTCTATCTGTCTGTCTTTGTTCACTGTAATAATCTACTAAACAGGACGTACAGTATGTTGTGTTGCAGCGTTGCTCTCCTTCATTTGTTGCACGCCGCCTTGCAAAATAACACAATGTCCCAACATATTCCTAGTGTTTGATTTACGTGCATGGAGAACCAGATGCCATATCAAAGCAGTCGAACTGAGCAATTCTTTGCTCTTTTACACTTTCAACCAGAAAGGGTTCAGCTTTTTGGGGCATATGTGCCTTAACAAGTGGTACACGCTCTACCAGCTGAGCTACCAGGGAACCAAGAAAGGTTTCAACTTTTAAAATGCTCACCATCCTTCATACATTTTTTGGACTTATGTACTTATATATACTTTTTATTTATTTATTTATTTATTTTTCACTTTTTTGGTTTTACAGTAAGAGTCTATGTAGTTTGGTCAAACCACTCCCTGTTTAAAGTTTAACTACTTCTTCATACTTTAAGCTACAAACTTCATTCAACCTTTAAACAGGTCAGCAGAAGCTGTACCTCAAGACCTCTGAGCAGCTTTTTGATATCTTTTATAGTTTTTGAGATTTTGCAACTTAAGTGTGACTTTTTAAAAATTCAGTAAATGAATCACCCACTCATTCAGTGCAGTCGTCAGTTTTATGCAACAATTTAACTGCTTTTTTTGTTTGTTTGTTTGTTAAAACTTCCACAATTTCAAACAAGCATACAAATACTTATGACTAAAACCTAGAGATTTTTCTGCTCTCTCTTTTTGAAACAAAACTACTCATCATTTTTTGAGTTTTGAGCATTTCAAGGAGCAGCAAAAAAAAAGACCCTATGCGTTTTGGCTGACATGTTCAGTCACATGTGTTTGAATTGTCACCATTCTGACTGTAAATGAATACACACACACACACACACACAATATCTTTGTGATACTATGTACGGTATTTGATTCATTACATAGCTGTGCCTTCACCTCATAGCCATTCTACAGAACTCTCTCTCTCTCTCTCTCTCTCTCTCTCTCTCGCTCTCTCTCTGTCGCTCTCTCACACACACACACACACACACACGCACACAAAGAGAGAGAGAAACTTCAAGTCAAGCCTCTAAAACTTCTTTTGCCCAGCTTATCCAATCTATGCAGCCTCCTACCAGCTGTAATTGACATGAACTGCACAGTCTGTCTCGCTCACTTTGTACTTCTCTGACTCAACCTTGTTTTGTTTTGTTTTCTTAAATTCTTTCTTTGTTTCTTCTTGTCTGCTGTATCACTAATTGTAAATATTTCACAGTGTAATTTATTCACTCTCACTATTTTCCGTTGTACTCACAGTATGATTTGTTGTCTGGCAGGCATTTGTCCTCTCTCTCTGCTGCTTCAATTAATACACATTAAACTGTATTTCAACCCTTAAAACTATTATATATATAGTGCAATTTCAAATGCTTCAGCTCCCTCAATTCTACTACAACATTTGGTACATCTTGAATTACTTTAACCCTCTCAGCTTAGGCACCAGGTGAGGTTATGAAACATTAGCTATTGTTTGCTGATCTTAGGGAAAAAGACAAAATCTGTTCTGGCTCGGATTTGAACTTAGGTTGGCTGAGTGCAAGTCATGCTGGCTGACCCATCGGCCACCCCACCACCCCGCTTATGTGCACTCTGTCACTCCCTTTGTATCACACCACAGTGTCATTACTTACAGGATGGCGAGAGGTCATGTAATGTTAAACCGTAACTATAGGTCTTAATAAGCTTCCGTGCACACAATCTATTTGGCTGGAGGACAATACAGTCGGAGTTTATGACAATTAATGCCTCTTTTGTTTAATTAATGTATTTGTGTGTGTATGTGGGTGCATATGTATATATAGATTTTTTTCCTCTTCTGTTTGTGTCACTAGGTGTATTAATTATAAAGATAAATAATAAGTGCAAGGACATGAAAATATATACATGGTATATATATATGTATATGTACTGAATCTTGAACATCTTGCAATAAAATATGAAAGAAAGGCATTTTAAAACTTTAAAAGACCTGCAGACACCCTGAAATCAAAGGTGCCACGGCAGCTAACTCATTCTCCTCAACAAAATACTGGAAACTACAACAAATGGCTCATCATGTGGCTGACTCATCCCTAAAATGCGCGTTTTAATATGTCAATATTTTATCCATAGATCAGTTAAAAAAACACTAACGATTCCTATTAGTATTCACAAGAGTAATAACATGGGAGGCAAAAGCCAGAGCCGACAGTGTGGTGATGGTGCGAGTCAACAATTACCCGATGGCTGCTCAAAATGACAGGGTAGACATCAGCCATTCTTGTGTCCCCACTCTGCACGATTGATGAGTTCATTTATCTCTCCCTGGCCTGTCTTCTGCCTTTTCGCCCCTCTGTTGCTATGAAAATGAATAGCTCCGTAAAATGGAGAAATCGTGCCCTGAAAAAAATCCCTCTTTACAATACCACAGAGGCATATTTATTTCATCTTAAAGGGGAGGTTTGGGGTCACCCTCCAGTCCTTCCCTAGTGACATTTTCTGACTTGACATTCTGTGACATTTCCAGTTAAATATTGCTGATATTCCTGCAGTGGAATTAAAAGCGTGTCTAAAAGGGACACAGGCATTAAAGCTATCTCTCTCTTTCTCTCTCTTCCTTCCTTTCTCTCTCTCTCTCTCTTTCTCTCTCTCTATTTCTCTTTTCCTTGTTCTGGATATACACGTTTGCATGTGTTCCCTAATAGGCGTAAGCATAGGTAGTGTTTTCAGTCTGAGAGGATTATCATTGTGACGCTGTTTTGAACAGTAAATGCTAGATTAAAATGTATTGACATGATTGGAATCACATAGACCGCACCAAACAAAATCGCCTTAACAAATGTCCCTCACGGACAAAACGGCATATAAAAATCATGAGGTGGTTGAATTTAATTTCGCTTCCAAACAGCATTTACAGATTCTACACATCCACAGGAACCTCCAATTGCTCATTTAATTTTAAGAAACGACTGTGCTTTAAATATGCCCACAGTGTAAAATTCAGTTCAGTCAAATGCAATAGAACCCATAAGGACGTGTGCACATTATTATTTTTTTTAAACTAGTTTCTGATCCAGTGCAAAATTAAGCTATAGTCTGCCAGTTTCTGTCATTTTAAATGCAGCTAGTCAGCGCTGACAGTTACCTAACAACCATTTATCTCTGATATCACCACCATGTCAGGGTCAGATCATTTAGCCGGTCGCTCATTCAGAGTTATAAGTGTTAGCCCTCTGCCCTTAGAGGCAATGGTTTGTGTACAAGATCCTTTAAGTGCTTCCTATTGATTCATTAGTACTGTAAATCACTAATGGTGGCCACTATGCACAACAGAATCCCAAAAATCTATTACTGACATAGAACTACTATCGCTAATTTACAAGAACAAAGCACCTTTTTCTTCATTTAGTCATCGTGATTCATGTCAACTCCCACATTAGTATGATGTGAGCATGAACTAACTGCTAACAGTGGCTCCATTGTTAAAAAGTGAAGTGTTTATGTCATAACACATCAGTGCATAATGTGTGTTTAAGCGGCGCACACTGGCAAAGGAGGAGGAAAAACACTACCTTACACATTGTATCAGTGTCTTTCTAAAGTGACACGCGTAGCCTTTTAATTTGGGCTGGAGCTGGGAATGTTTGAGTGAAATTAATCAAATGTCACACTTGCATTTTTAGCGTTTTTTAGCTTTTCAAACGAGCTGAATCGAGCACGTTTTAGCTGCAAAAGGCACGCCGGGAAGCCGCGCTGTTGTAAATCCGACACCGGACATTACTGGAGAAGAACTTGTGGATGCTTTCAGTTTTGACACAGTCAAAGCAAACCTGTAATTTGGAAGTCAAGAATTAAGAAAGAGAAAAAAAAACTATGAAATGAAATATAATACCTGAAATTTTGCTTGAATTTATACATTTGCAAAGCTTCACTTCTTTTGGAGGTTGTTATCACCATAAATGAATGGGTTGTATGTCAGTAATCATATAAAATACATACTTGGGTTTAGTTTTTCTGACTGTAGTGGAGTTACTCTCTCCTCTCTGGCTTTTGCCTTAATCACAGCTCACTGCAGTTTTTCCCTGCCTGTGGTTTGTCATATGCTCTTTTTGTCCTTGGTGGAAGATCCAGGCTCTGTAGCTCGGACTGATTCATGCCCCGTGTCCCCACTCCACACACATCAGCCACACTCATCACAGAGAATCTCTCCGTAAATAATCCGTGATAAATATGGTGCTACACCCACCTATAAATCTTTGTCATTAGAGGCCCCGGGACTTCATTTTCTGCTTCTCTTTCCAACAAGATTATGATCAGTGCCCAGGGGTCGCTGAGTTAAAACATAAATACATTGAGTTTCAAGGCCCGGGAATACTAACTTTATTCACCGGCCAGATTTCACTTTGTTCTGACCGCTGCTCAGACGGCAGTGTACGCTCTGAATATTTGGACGGAACCGCAAGAATCAGATCTGGGGCAGGAAACAGTAATTGATTGTAATCAAAATGTAAAGTAAGCCTGAGCCGTCTCGCTAATGGATTTAATAGTTTATTTGACTCGAGAGGTGAATCAATCTTAAGATATTGACCGTGGGATCCTGCAGGATTAAAGATGGGCCAAAGGGTCGCAGGGCAGACCACTGCGTTTGCTGTGAAAAGGCTAGCGCAAGTTCCCGGGTTCTAAGCAGTTTAGCATATTGAATGGAAATTAACCTTCCTCTGAGGGAGAGCCCAAGACAAGCAAATCCTCTTTCATTTGTTAATTCATTCATTATAGTCTAGAGGAATGACAAGACTGCTAAAGATGCTGTGATGCTCACTTAGCAAAACTTTGCCAAAGACAGCCTTCCTTTAATAAGTAACAAGAAACTGTTTACCACTTTCTGCCAGTCAGAGGATATTAATTCTGAACAGATTTCATTGCAAATGCAAACATGAAAAATTAAAGCCATTATAGGCTCCGTGTGGCTGAATAAAGGACTTGCCGTCAAAATTATGTGTGCTCTCCCCCATCAGCATGTCCCACTGTGAATATTTCCTTATGGATAATGCAGGATCAAGAGAGTGCGATATCGACATTGTAAGCATGTAGGTGATGGAGCGTCTCAGCAGTTAGTAGCCCTCGATGGAGCCAACAATAACTTCTCTGCAGCAGCTAGTGACAGAACCAATCAATGGCACGCTGAAAAACACCAAGCTCGACCAAATAAAATATGGATCACAAATGCTCCGACCATACAGCCAGCTTTCTAACTTCTTGGGGGTTTGTGCAGAAGACATAGTCACTCAAAAGGTGGACATAAACCAACAACCTGTCCTTATTTACATCTTGTTGATGCTGGCGCCCAAGCATGCAATTAACATGGAGCACTAGCTTCAGTTTGCAAAATTAGCAGCGAAATTTCTGATTGTGCCATGAAATAGGACCGTCATTGTGACTTGGCAAGGACAATTTGCATGCTCCGTTCCACAGAATCTAAATGAGGCTTCGATCAATTATACACATTACCCAGGCAACTGATTGGTATGTGGTCAGGCACTCGCCCCGCAGAGGTACTGCCGTGGTAACTGGGCAGACTGAAAACACACACGCGCATAGACACACAAAATCCCCAGTCTCAAATTAATTAGCTGGATATGGCATTTGTGGCAGGGCATTTGGTTTGTTTGTTTCTCACCCCCAAAAATGTGTGTGTGTGTGTTGCTAAGCTGATGAGGAACCTCTGTTTCATTTTAGATCTTGAAATAAATCGTGCCAAGATGTGAGGGACTGCTTGGTTAGGGAGCAACATTAAGCGCTGTTCCTGCACTGTTAACACAGGCATTAAGGGTAAAAATGTGCAACATGCATGTCAAAATGAATAAAATCGGCTGTTTGAAGAAAAGTGTAAATGCTGTAGTAGCCTAGGGAGGGAAAATAAGACCTTGTCATGATTTTTTAACTGTGATACTGTATAAATCAGTGTTGTGTAATATCATTTTTTTAGCGGTGGAATCTCGTAGCAAAGATGTAACTGCTGGCAACCGTTGAGAAGGTCACTTCCACCCACGCACTGTATTGTAGGTGAGAGGCGCCTCACCCACCATCGAAGTTTAAACACTGATAATAATGCAAGCAACCTGTGTTCGTCTGAGTTTTTTTGTTGCTTCGGAGGAATCCCCTGTTGTGCCTCTCCTAACAGCCAGGAGCGGTGCTTGCGAACCAAGAGTGACCACCAAGACTGTGCCAACTTGAGGAAAGCCTTGGCAGCTAATAGTCAATGTAGACGCTGCCCGTTTTCTTTTGCCTTGTGGTATCACAGAGTAACCAGATTGCTCCCTGCCACGGTGTCAGCTCAGCTGCGGGGCAGGACTGGTTCTCATGAGTATCTCCAAGATTGTGCTACTA
>OMLB01016655.1:91647-102228 GCA_900302555.1 Myripristis jacobus
CAGCAGGCTTTATGTACTGTGTATCTTTAGTTAATGTGCACACATATCACTTGAAGCTGTGCTTAGCCCTGCTAATAAGCATTTGGGAAAATGGACAACCAAGCAACAACACACAAAATACAAAATCCCTGTTTTTGTTTTCACACTGCAAAAAAAAAAAAAAAAAATCTCCATCTTACCAAGTGATTTAGTCTCATATTCAGTGTGAAAATCCCGTTCTTCTTAAAACTACTGACAAATCTGCCAATGGGATGAAACAGTCCAACTTGTTTCCAATACTAATCAACTTGTTTCCTGAATTTTCTTGAATCAAGTGGTATTTTCTATGTACTCATGGGCTGATCTGCCTTATTCTGCTTTGTTTCAACATATTTATACTAACTCCCAGAAAAATCCTTGAGACGAGTGAAACTGCACTGAAACAAGAGGGATAAATGGATATGATTTCGTAGAAAAACTGTTTGATTTGGTGATAAAGTTTCCGCTGTTTTGTTTTTGTGTTTTTTTTTTCATTGGTAGGTGAATATACACCAGAATTTGTGTTTACTGCACATCTATGTGGCATCTTCCATTTGATTTCATTATCTAGACAGGCCTGCCATGCAAAGACACACTGGCCTTACAGTATGCCTGTACCTAGTCTCCACAGCTCAGCCTTCACCGGTGAGCCGGCGCTCTTCTTCTGCGTCTCCAGATGGTAGAAACCCTACGATACAGGGGAGCGCTTTTCATTCACAAGTGGCAAACATGAACGTTATTGACATATCAGACTTACAGAAAGTATGTCCTGTAAAATAAGGCTCAGAGTTAGACCCTGGACGCCTCTCTTGAGTGAAAAGGATGTGCCATGTCTAATGCTGTTTAATGTATCTCATGCTTCTGACTAAACGATCCTCCCAGAGCATTCTGGAAACATTTACCATGAAGAGGGATAATGTTGCTCTTCTCTGTGTGCATTGTACATGTGCTACAGTATATTTCGGTGTGTGTGTGTGTGTGTGCTCCGTGTACGTGCATGAGTGTGTCTGTTTGCAAAGAGAGTGGAAGGGGAAAATGGTTGAAGGAGAATGGGAAAGATGTGAGTGGCCCATCTATGAAAGCGCCATTAAATTGTCAGTTATGATGGATGTTCCGCCTTTTCTGCATTAACTGGTACATTAGAAGTCATTAATTCTTCAGGATGTGCACTGGAGATCAGAGCCTCCCAGGGGGGTCTCGGTGCCTTGATAAAGCAGGAGGGGAGTGGGAGAGAGGGATGGAGAGAGAGATAGAGAAGGTGGAGTGCACAAGCAGCAGCTTGTCCTAGAGAGAAAGAGAGAGAACGAGTGAGATCCTTGCAGTGTGATGGCCATTTCTGATTTTGATGCCTGCTCAGTCATTTCAGTGGCCTTGAGCACACACACTGACAGGAGAGCGATTCTGTCACTGCTTAAGAGCAGCTTGTAATGGACAGCTTACAACTGGCATTTTGCTCCATCAAGAAAACGCGGAAAAAGCATGTTCCCTCTAACAGCGGCGAGCGATACGGAGCATTTCATGTACTAGCAGCCGATGATCGCACTGTGTCCCTCTCCTTCCCTTTCCCCATGCCGCTTTAGGTGCACGTATTAAAGGTCACGCTGAACCTTGAGAGATGGGAAATAGCAATATTTCTCACTAAGTAATCCTAAATTAAACAAATGAATCGTCTGGGGGCTGATTTGTCTTATAAACTTTTCACAGTCGTGAAGGAGAAACTACTCGATGCCATTTGCCATGAGCTGAAGAGGTGGAGAGCCCCCACCCCGCCACGCCGCCCCTCCGCCGATGTCTATTTTCGAACTGTCAAACCAGAAAACAACATTTCACTGACAATTAAACAACAATTACTGGACACAGCGCACTTTTTGATGGGCGAGTGGAAATTGCTCACAACATTGCTAATGTGTCTCTCTTGTTCTCCCAGACAGGTCACTTTGGAGCCCCCCCAATCAGGGAGTAGACCCTTGATAAAAGCGCTATCATCACAAGAAACGGGGGAATAGAGGCTCAAACATGAACACAGCAGCAATCATCCACTGGATACTAAAGCCCGTTGTGCATTTCTTCTTGCGCTCTGGCCCACCACTAGAGATGAGTCAGGAATCAAATGACACCGCCGGGACCTTAAAATAGTTCTGCGGCTCCTTATGATGAGTTTCTTTGTTTCTTGACCTGCTCTGTACATGAACAACCCCGCCATCTGTTGTGTTTAAAGGCAGTAAATATGTTGGATGGGGGGTCAACAGGGACGAACGGAGGAAATGAACACCTCATGCCAAACTGAAACAAAGCTCTCCTCGGTGTCCCACAATCCCCCGCTTTTGCTCAGGGCGACCATGACCACTGCCAGGTATTTATCATGCCATGACAGGAGGTCACAGGCAAGTCGCACAGCCATTGTTACGGCCCCTGGATTTGTTGTCAGGCTTCCCGGGCCAAGAACACAGACGCTTTCTCTCTTGTTTTCTTGCTTTTTATGCTGTTTCATCCTAAGTCGTGATGTGAGGAGAAATTGAACTGGAAAGTAGCCGCTCTCAACACATTTTTTTTTTGTTCAAAAGGCTATTCATTCACTTTTGTCCCCCCATCCAGGCTTTATTCACTGCAAAAAAAAATCTCCATCTTAAGCAATTTAGTCTCATATTCAGTCTTAAAATCAGTTTTTTCTTCAAACAAGTGAAAAAAAAATCTACCAGTGGGATGAGAAAATCGCATTAACCTCGTTCTTGTGATGGAAAAGAGGGGGATTCTGGTCAACTGAAGGAGATCTCAGGAGACTGTGATGTCTTATGCAAAGGATGTTTATTGATACTCAGCTGAGGGGAAGAGAGTATGAGCGCTACAAGTGCAAACACTGTGTAGTACCACGCCGATGCTGCGGGTTGCTCACCGGCATGCCGTATTTAAAGGAGATATCCTTACCTAAGCATGCTAGAGGTCAACAGCTCTGCGTTCGTGAAAGGCGTCAATCTGTCTGGTCTTGTCTCTGTGTGTCTGGCATGCCCCAGACAGATGGCCTTGGTTGCATGGAGACAAATACGTCCTATCAATGCAGCTCAAAAGGGGCCTAAATGTCACGTACAGCTACAGAGAACATTCCTTCACAAGTCTCATTTCTTGAATCAAGTGTTATTTTCTTGACACAAGTGGGTTGATCTGCCTTATTCTGCCTTGCTTGAACACATTTTAATTTGTTCCCAGCGAAATTCCTTAAACAAGTGAAATTGCACCGGAAACAAGTGGCATTATCTCATCCTACTTGTTTGGAGAAGAGGTTTTGAGAAGCAAGCATTTGAGGCTAACTTGTTAAGAAGGTTTTGCAGTATTTGATGGGGCATGGTTGCTAAAACGAGAAGCTGTATCGCTAAGGCCTCTGCGATTGACTTTAACAAGTCGTGTCGTGTTGATATTGTCATGGGCGCTATCCTTACAAGCAGTGTTTTATGAGCATTCTCAGCTATGCTTTCATGCTGGCGCATTTCCGCAAGTGGTAACTGGTTCACCGAGTCACACACCTGGGAGGTTTATCCGACAGACATAGTCTTACTTTTGCTCCCCTCAGCAGAAAGCCATATGGTCCAGAGCTGAATGTTCCCTCCTATTAAAATGTGTCAGAAAATATTTTATATCTGTTACGCAAGCAGTATGAAAAAGTTATCTTCTGAACCTAGTTCCACCGGCATGCAGATCTTCCCCTCCCTTCCTGCTCTGCCATATTCAATCTGTCAAATCTGCCATGTGGATAACAACATTGCGCTGAAAGGAAAATCCCTCCCAATGATCATGTGTATGTCTTTTTTATGGTTCTTGTCTGATGATGATCATAGCTGACCCCGGGGGTGTTAAGCGTGCTGAACTCTCACTCTGTTACTCCACTTCAATGCAGGCCACACATTTCAAGCACAGAGTTGAATGGAGAGGGGCTCTCTAAGCACTAAACCTTCCTCTGAGCTGGCTGACCTGTGGCAGATTTCCCTCAGCTCCCAAGACCTTCCTGGAATCCACACTGGGCCTGACTAATTGCTCTTAAAAACAAGTGGGATGTGGGTGGGTTGTAATTGGCTAGTGTCAGCATCCAGTGAAAGATCACCAGTCTTGAGGGCATGTGTGTCTGAGCCTCCCATTCATGCAGACTGTCCTCAGCCTGTTGATATATATATGCTGGTGTGCTCCCCTCGTTGTTTCAGTATATATGGTGGAAATGTACAGGATTTGATGATGTGGGAGAATGTAACACAAACCAGTCGGACACAAGTTATAGCTCTCCTTTTGTAAAAATGTTGAGCATGTCGCATTCTGGCCGTGACTTTGATCATAAAGGCTTTACCTGAAAACCAAGAAACTAAGAAAACCAAACTGAACTACAGCAAATCCAACAACATTTAAAGGAACACACCTTTATTTTTTGTCTCTTACTGTGATTCCCCTTATAAAAAATCACATGTGAAGTCATTAAACCACATGTGGTTTTGGAACAAATGTGATGTACAACCACATGTGATTTAATGATTTCACTTGTGATTTTCATGTTGGTTTTTCTACATGTGATCTATGATTATTTCACGTGAAAATTATAGTCCACATGAAAGGAAACCCATCACATGTGAAAGTGTGGACTTAATGTGAAGATGTAAGTCGCACATTTGATTTCATGTGAAATGTGTTGTTTTCACCTGTGAAATATAATTTCACATGTGAAGAGAATTGTCACATGTGATAATGTGGAGTTCACATGTGAAGATGCAAATTTTATGTGATCTCATGTTGTTTTCATGTGCAGAAATTGTAGTTCAAGTCAGTCACATGTGAAAATGCTAATTCCACGTGACTTTGTATGACCAATTTTGTTTTCACTTTCAAGTGACCTGTGAAAGTTTCTATTTCACATGTGAGATTGTTTTCTTTTCATATGTGAAAACTGAAAATGCAAAAACTTAAAGTTCACATGTGACATTATTTTCTTTTCACATGTGAATATTGCCAGTCACATATGAAAATGTTACATTCACATGTGAAAAGACATACTACACATGTGAAATTTTCGGAAGAGTCACATGACAAAATGGACACCGAATTGAACAGCTTTCAACGTATATTATTATTTACGTTTATTCCCATTTTGAAGTATCACATCAGAAAAGGTTGATGGAAGCAGCCAATAAATTTTAAAAAAGAAGAATTTTCTCAATTTTGCAAAGAAGTTTTTTCACTCACTTGAGGTGGTTTTTGCCTTTTTCGAAAAAGAGTCAATGTGCTAAAGGGGTCATGGAAACACTTCATTTGCATAACAATGAGTTTGCATGAGTTTAATGAAACCCGCATTAATTAGCTTTTCTTTTTTTTCATAAAATGAATGAAACGTGGTTAAAATATGCAAAACATTTTGGATGGAAACTCAGCTGATGAGACATTCCAAATACGTGCGGTACTTAAAGCTGGATGATTTTAAAATAAAGCTTATCATTTTGAAGCTGAAGAATATTTGTATTGTCTACTCAAAACTTTTTTGCCTTTACACCGGATGTATTAACTTAGGGAAGGTCTGTCTCTCGAGTAGGCAGGTCCTTCCAGGACAGCCAATCTTTAGTTTTTAGTGGTAGCAGTTTCTAAAATATCTGCCATTAAAATATCTAATGTCTTATTTCTATATTTTCATTTTTAAGTGTCATAAATATGCAAGTAATTGTAGGCCTATGTATCAACTAAAGGATGCAGTGTTACTCAGATGCTGGACTCTGTAACTTGTTAGCATGTAGCTCATACTGCTGTCTTTTAACTGGAGTGAGACTGGTGTCTATCGTCTCCTCTGGTTCACAGTAAGAACAATGAAAACTTCCATTTCTAAAAAAAGAAAAAATAAATAAATAAATAAAAAGTTATGGTGTGGGTTTTTACATATATAAATGTATTTATTTCATACATCTGTGTAAACATTAGACATATTTGTTCCTCCTTGCTGTTCCATACAAGTGTAGCTCATCCAATTCCTTCCATGTTGCAGGAAAAAGAGGTTTTGAATGGCTGCTCAAAACTGAAAATATGTTTTTAAGCATGCACAAAAAAACAGGCTTGTGCGGGATATGTTATTGACACTCTTTCCCTGCTCGCTAATTGGTGATTGCGTGTGTAAAAACTTGAGTTATCACTTCAAATTAAATTGATAACAATTACAAGAATACATATTCATTTTAACAAAAAGAGAAAGAGGCAGTGCACGGTCAGTTGTTTGAACTTGCAGCGGTAAATTGGGCAGCCAGTGTCCCCAAACTTGGAAAACGAGCTCGACATTTGAGCCGCAGCGTGCTCTTGAAGTGAGTGGGTGGGATGCCATACATTACAAGTGGCATATCCTCTGACAGGAGGCAGCCGGAATAGGACCGTTCTGGTTCCAATTACAATACAGCAGAGCCCATACATGGCCAGTAATCACTTTGCACCACATTAGAGAAAAGTGGACGTGAAGCTTTTGTTTTGTTTTTAGAAAATGTTTTGGAAATATACAACGCCACATCCATCCACAAATATTGTCACTGGAGATGGAATTCTTCATAAGCTTTCAACCACACAGCTAATCCTGCTCCTTCGGGACCTTTTTTGTTTGCTTTAGGTGTGATTGGAATTGTTTTACTTTGTATGACAAGGATATATTGACGAGGGTTGAAAACCGCTGGCTGCAAATCTAGGACACCAGCCGTATAAAATATTATGAAATCCGTCCCCCTCCCTTGCAGCACGTCGTTGTTTAAGTCAGTGTTCAGTTCATCCTTCTCAATAAAGGCGTGTGTTCGATACCCTTTGAGGGAAGGTGTAATTACAGAGCATTCAGACACAGCAATGGGCAATTATGCAAGGGCACAAAATGGCGGGCAAATAATAAAGGAGATTTCACTTTGGCTGTCACATGTCATCCCGCTGAATGAAAAAAAAAAGAAAATAGAGAAGGAATGAGAAATACATTTCAAGAGACGTATATTAGATATGGCAAGTACAGCTATCATGAGCGACCTTAAACTTTTAAAAGAAAAGATATTGGAAATGGAATTATGAACTGTCACAGACGAAAGTAGTAAGTCATTTCCTTTTCCCCCATGGCCATTCATGGCCTTTGCGGTGGCTGTAATATTAGAAAATATTACTCCAAGAATTATTTTTTGACATTCAAATGTTATTGCTTCCCACCAGTATGTGTGTTTTGCAACTCCCTTGTTCATTTGGATAGTCAGCAAGTGTGATAGATAGCTGGGCTGGCTGTTTGCTTTTCCTCTTTTCTTGTTGTTTTTGCCAGTAACCCCGCTGTCCTACTGGCCCAACTCTTTGCAGCTTCTTGGACGTACCATAAAAGTATCAATAATTGAGTGTCTCGCAGAAAGGGGTAGGGTGTGGAGGCATTAAAAATTTTATGGCTTGTCATTATGCCCCTCCTCCCCCACCACACCTTACCTCCCACTTTCTCCCGTTCTGCCCGCAGCAGCGTCGCTCGCCTCCTCCCCAGCAGTAAACGCCGTGATATGGAGACGTCTCTCCAGAGCAAAATATTCCCACCTCGCTCAGCTTGGTGACACGTGAGCAATTAAACAGTGATGACCTGCTGAACACTTCCCACTGAAAAGCCACAAGGAAGGAGCGTGCTTACACAGCAACACCGCATCGTCAACCCATTGATTGTCGGCATCTGAATATTGTGGTAAAATGCTGGGAATACTGGAAAAATCTCCCCCATAGCAAGTCATTTCACCTCATATTCATATTAAAATCTACCAGTAGGATGAGATAATCACAGGTGTTTCCAGTGCAAGTATAAATATGTTGAAATAAGGCAGAATAAAGCAGATCAGCCCACTAAGTGTTCACAAAATGACACTTGATTCAAGAAAATTCTGGAAACACGTGGGATTATCTCATCCCACAGGCAGATTTTTTTTTTTTTTTTTTAACTTGTTTTACCAAAAACATTTTAAGACTGAATGTGAGACTAAATGACTTGAGATGACTCCCTAAACTTAATTAGTCCACTCATAATACAATACATATCCAAAAATACATTTTATGTAGCATTGTAACCTGACATAAAGTAGATTAAAGCCAAATGCATACTTAGATTGTTCAGGAGGTATTTCTGTTCTATATATTCCGGGTGTGATATGTTTGTTATGTATGTATGTTTATCTGCTGTTCAGTTATGTTTAATGAAGAATTGGTTTTATTTTGAAAATGCCACTTCCCTCTCCGCCTTGCAGAGAAATAGTTAATAATGTTCCACCAAACACAGAGTACTTCGAATGCTTTTGATGCCCTGCTGTTTCTTTAATCAAAGTGCATTATGGAGGTTAGTAGCAAAATAATGATCATAGTTACTTGTGCCTGATGTTTCCAGGAGGAAAACACTGATGTGGTGACTTTCTCCATCCGCTGCTGCTTTTAATATCATTAGGTTGCAAAAGCTACCAGGAGCAAATACAGGACAAATAGACAAGAAAATCACAGTCAAATGCAACCGAAACCGTCTGCATGAACTACTTATGCAAATACTCAGAATAAGTGATGGCAGGTACATCAAACAAGTCAAGCATGACTAACACAATGTTGTGTCTAGACAACATTTTGATCTTTTTTGGTTGGTCAGACTTTAAATAATTTATATGTTGCCTTTTTATCCGTATCTCTTGTGTTGCAGGGTATCAGAGCATTAAAAAAATTGCGCCCACAAGGTTCCTGTGCAAATGCTGTGTTTGGGTTTTATTGTGTTATAGCACTGTGTTAAGATATCTCGCTGCAAAAAAAACAAAAAAACAAAAACGCACCGCCATGAGTCACCCCTTTGCTGTCCAGACTGCTCAAATTAGGTTGTGAATCTGTGTGTTCTTCTTTAATGATTCGCTTAATGGTACAGAGTGTTCGGACTATACTGAGTTTCCCCCCCTCTTTGGAGTTGTTGGAGGCATGAGGGAGTGGCTTCTGGCCAGCCTCTCCCCGCTGACCCGTCTTGACAGGAGGCCATTTTGTTTCTCTTGGTATCTGTCAAGTTCTTCTATTTTTTGCGCTTCACGGTTTCTCTCTCTGTGTGCTGTGACATGGTGGTCCTTGCATGTTCACTGGAGCATAAAATTCTGTCGTTACAGACAGCAGGACTCTGGTACAGTACCTGGCGCTTGACAGCCTCTCACATTGTCTCTGCATTTGATGGCAGTACTTTTGTGCCAGCCGCCGGTTTTGGTATTTCACCACGCATACAGATTCTGCGACTATGTGCCTCTCAGCAGAGCATCACAAGAAAACTGTCAAATGTGGTGTTCATAAGGTGAGAGGAGCAAACTCCCACCGCCGCTGGGATTGTGCTACACAGACTGTCCAAAACCAGCCTAAATGGGACACTTAGCTGTATCCTCATGTATTCGAGTGTTAATCCTTCATTTGAACTGCCTGAGCATTTTGCAGTGGAAGTATGCTTTAAAATTGACTTGAAACTGATTGCAAAGTTCAAACCGCCATCATGGTGCTGAAGAGATTATTGATGGTTTACTGGAAGTCTGTCCGCGTATCTGCTTTAATGTGTAAAATAGCAGCATACAAACAATTGGCAGCCACTGTTGATTTGAGAGTTGTGAGAACCGGCCCCCCTTATGTAGCTTCAAAGTGAGAAAAACTTTTTTTTTTCCCTCATATTGTACAACAATGTCACATATATTGTCTATATCTGGTGGTTGCAACACTTCATTGAAGCTACATCTCACTTATACTGAGTGAAATATTCAAGCCAAGATGCCATTGTTTTATGGCTGCAGCATTACACCAAACAGAAAATATCTAGATATGTTGTGCATCATTTTATACACATTTCCCCGTCATTCAGCAGCACAGATTTGGTGTCTTTGGAAACCTTAGGATCTGTACTAGAATTTAAAATAAAGTTCTGTGGGTTTGAACAAAGCTCGGTCTCGCAGCATTAATTTGTAATGATGAACCCGCCGATGGGAGCAGCAGAGCTGAGGAGGTTTAAATGGCAGCAGTATTTGCAGATTTCTTTTTAAGGGACATCAGATGACACCCGAAAATGTGCATCAGTGAAAAGCTAAAATCACCTGTATATAATGCTTTTGTTAAAATGGTTATAAATTTAATTTATAGCACAGCAGCTCTCTTCCCTTGCCTCCTCCTTTTTTATGTATATCCCAAGGTACATGCTTTGTTATATTGTGCTGTATGCAAATCTTTATTAAGTGACTTTTGGATGTTTAGTATCTCTTCTGATTTGTGTTCTTTGCGTGTTGTCTTCCCTCTGTAGTCTGTAAAAACCTTAAATAAAATATTAATTAACACAGAGAGAGAGAGAGAGCGAGCGAGAGAGAGAGAGAGACTGATCACACTGCACATATTTTAGGGAATATGATTTATGTGTTTGTATTCATTCTCTTCGCACTTGCAGAGACTTTGTTTTCAACATGTGGGGGCGGTGCCTCGCCAAGAGCTGGCACACTGGGGTTCCAGTATCCTCCAGAAACAGCACTGCTGGTGAGTCAGTGGGCCAGGGATATTCACCCACCAGCCTGTCATGGCACAGTT
>OMLB01016657.1:6964-21964 GCA_900302555.1 Myripristis jacobus
CTCAAATTTCCTCTCGAAGTGCGCATGGAGTTGAGGAGCCGCGGTAAAGCTCGCCATTGTCTCTCCGGTCTTTACCGGAGCGCTTCCCCGGGCCGAGCCGCGGCAGTCGGATCAATGTAGGGAATTCATATCCGAGGAAGCAGCCGGCTGCCTCGATAGGCAGCCTACTTTGACTTTGCACCGGGTCAACGTTTTCTCAGCGACGGAACAAAAAGACTAATGCCCATGCGTCCATTATCGGACACGTCCTTGTCTCGCGCTGCTTCTTTCCTTTTTCTCCTAAAATGCAGACGACGGCCTCCCACAAACACTCAGTCCAAAGTAGTCAAATTGCTTTCCCAATGCACATGGCCATTTTTCATAACGACACACTTAAGCGATACAGAAAAAAGTCAATTATCCGCCTCATCCAAATCGGAGAGGCGCATCCGCCTAAGCTAGCGCCGGACGAACAGTTTGCGGTCGCAGTTACTTGTGCCCTCCTGGCTCTAAAACATTGTTATCAATGCGCATCGCGACAACCCACATCGACACAATGTCGAGAAACAGTTCTAGACAAATTCAGAAGTGATGCCATCGCTGCACGGGCCGAAAACAGGCCAAAACAACAGCAAACACTGAGCATTAGCCGCGACCGGGCTTGGCAGCGTGTCCGATAATGGGTGCAGGGGTTCCACTCTGAATGTTTTATGCACTGCGTCGGTAACAGTCCATCGCAGCAGAACAGATGTAGTTTACATAAACCAACTACAGCTACGTCGATTAGAAGTACTTTGACGCTGTTGGTTCATCAAACTGTTTACGGTTATACGCAGAAATAAATATGATGGGCATATCAGAAAGTAGGCGAAAGGGGTGAAATCTCGCCAGGGGGAGCAGAAATAACCTTAATGCTTCATTTACGGCTCTCGTAATGTTGGTTGTTTTTTTTTGTTTTTTTTACTTGGGACAGTAGGCCTCGTTTCCCCCAGAAACACCTCCAACCCTACAACGTCCCAGCGTCCCCCCATCGGTCTCGCACATCCGCGGTACTGTTGGGAGACTTTTTTCCTTCACCCACTCCCACCAGTGTTAAACTAACCGGAATTAAAAGCATATCTTCCGTTAGTGACTTTCAAAATAAACTCAACGACGGCGAACGCGCATGTAAACCCCATTAGTCGAATGTTTACGCCTTTATTTTGAAAGTAAAATGGCCGCACTTCCTGTGCTGCGCTGTTTGTCGCTTGCTAACTTGACAGGGCTCTCCTCCCCTCCCCTCCGAGCCGAGTTTGGGGCTTAAAAAGCGCTTTCGGCTGCTGGTAATGGTGGCCCGGATTGTTACGGACGGGCAGGACGGTGCAACTTTTCCCGTGTGCTGTTGGCTTATTAACACCGTCTGAAAAAAGTGGTTTTCAACCGGCAGCCTGTTAAATAGTGCACGCACTACACGCGCACCTTCCGTCGGTGTTGTTCTTCACCTCGGCAGCGCTCGAGCGAGGTCCAACCGCCGCTCCCCGTCTGCGGCAGTTTTGGGTGCACTTGCAATCACTCCCCTCACCACTCCCCGTTTAGAGGAAAGCATGTTTTTTTTGGGCAAACTAAACAGAAGCCTAACCCGCTATCTTCCACCTGTTAGTTCTCTATAACGTGATAAACATTTGAGAATGATGATGCGACGTGGTGTGACGGCAGCTTCCTCGTGTCAACGTTACCTCCAGATCCTCCGTCTCCTCGTCTTGGTCAACGGGACCGAGTGCGCTGTCCCCGTTGCTCAAGTCAGAATGACTGGCTTCTTCCACCGCGCTCCTTCTCGCTGTCGCTGTTACATCGTCTTTTTTCCTGCTTCTCCTCTGCACCTTGGCGGCGTTTCGGTACGAAATGGAGCCCTTGTAGTTAACTTTGAGCACGGTTTGCTCCTGGATCAGTTTTTCCAGTTCTGCGCAGGTTCGATCGGGCTCGGACCCGTGTCGTCTCCGGACCATTCGGCAAATCCTCTCCAAGTCCGGCCGCGCTTTCCGCGACCGCAGCGAGTCGATAGTGTCCAAAATCCATTCGCGGTACTTGGATTCAGACATGTTTTTTTGCCAGGTGGGTTCGTTTTTTTCGCCTTGGTGCGTCAACCTTGTGCAGACGGTGTTTTTCGTGAGCCGCGGTCCGAGCCCGGCTGAGAAGCGGAAACCTCGCTGTACGGCTGCCTGCGTTTGCGTGTGCGCTTAAGGTCGACCGCGGGAGATAGAATAAAAAGTTTCACCACAAGAGGGATTTAAGGTGGAAATTACAGCCGCTCGAGCTGCGTGCGAGCGCGCGCACCCTATTCCCGGCACTGTACTAGGGTTTGGTGTTTTAAGGTGGTAGTGCTGCTGCTTGTCTCAAGGGGTTGAAAAGCCCCACAGATACAGAAACTGAACAGTAAAGTCAACAGCCAGTAAGAATCTGCTGCTGATGCGAACAATTAAATGTCTTAGGATCCATCCTCACTCATTTGGCTTTACAACATCAAATGCCTCGAGGCTAATAATCCTATGAAGCATGTGGAAGCCAAATTAGACGGCATATACAAGTCCCCAGGAATTTTTTGGTGATATAATCACAAGTATGATAATTCCGCCCTAAATTCACTATTCAATTTCCAGAGACGATATAAATAAAAATAAGCCATCTATAGTATGATAAGGTCAAATCTTCTAAATTAAATACTAAATGTCATAGTCCCCTTTTCCCCGTTAAGGTGGTATGAAGCCTGCAGAGATATTAATGTTATAACAGTGCAGAAGCCAGTGTCCTTGGTTTGTAGTGTAGTAAATCAGGGAGACAATGTAAAATGGGATGCTGGGAGCTGATTGTTAATTGATCCCCTACGGATAGGAGGTACACAGCATCATTCAACTGCATCTGTCTCCCTCTTGAAATGTGCAGTATAACAGACAGGACTGTGAAGTCAGCATCACCCATTAACTAGACTTCCCTATATATAGTATTGGTAACACAAATAAAATGCATTTGTATTATTGTTACATGTGACTTATTTTTAATGAGTGAAATTCTGCAAGGTGAAGTGAGAGCTTACATATAACCCAGAGATATTAGTCTTAACAAGTAAAACTTTATTGGAATGATACATTTTGCAAAATATTACTTTATGTATATTTTTTTTAACATACTCATTGTGTTCTAAGGGTATCTGTCAAGTTCTCCAGAGGGTAAGATAGTTAAGACTGTCAAAGGCAGAGATATACAGTATTGTTTCCCAAAAGGTACAATAGACTACACAATCACTGTACCCAGGTCAGGAGGAAAAGATTCATGTTTTGTTTTTGTTTGTTTTTTTTCTGAAAATACAATTAGAAAATATGAACGCGAAATAACATCTCAGATGTAAAAAGTGTAATGTCTGAATAAAGAACAAAACATAAGGCAAACACAGGAGAAGAAAGAAAAAAAAACAATGAGCACAGAGCAGCTGATAGTGTTAAGCTGACAGAAAAAGGATAGCTCCAAAGAATTTACAGACAGCTGACAAGAGGCTGGGTGTGGGGAAACAAAAAGTAATATGATGGCCTCAGTGTCCTAAGTAGATCAAGTGGGCTTTGCCTTCCGCCCACCAACACTGATTTAGTCGTTTATCAGACCATAAACCAAAAACCAAGGATATTACATGTGCTTTCTTCAAAGCATTACATGATGTCTGAAGTTTCAAATAATGCAAGCATTAGCATAAATCTTTCGAATATGAGATTTGAGGGCGGTGTGTGCTTCAATATTTGCAAAGGACCGTGAAGATGGTCGTTGGTGATCCATTCCACCGACCAATGTGACGTTCGAACAAACCAAACGATACACAGCAATGAGAGTAAATATGAGCGGGCTGTGGAAACAGAATGGTTTCTCCCACATGCCCCAGGTCCAGGGGATCTCTTGCTGTCAGGTTGTTTTACCACGTGCAAGGAAAAAAAAAGCTCCTCAGAGAAAAAAATAATTCTAAAAAATACACATCATTTGTTTCAAAAACAGCATTGAAACATCTCCATCAGACAATTCAAGACATTCAAAAGGCATCCTGCAGTTTATGTCAATTACATCGAGAGACTTGCCAAAATAATTACTTAAACCTATTCAAATCATTTAAACTGGAAAACATTCTCAGAAATAAGCCATGTTACAAGACGTTATGACAAACAGATCGGTGCACATCAAACATGTCACAGAAAAGCATTTAGTGAAATGGACAAAGTCTAGCACCTAGGGCTTATGGTGTTTGGGGGGCAAAAGTGTACATCCTTCATTAAACCAAAACAAAGTGTTCAGTCAACAAACCAGCAATAAGATTTGGTCTGCGATTGTCTTGCATCCACAAAAATAAAACTTGGCAAGGGGGAAAGTCAGGGGACAGCTTTAGCTTCCTTAGTTCAATTAGTTACATAGAAAGCTGAGAAAGAAAAGAAAAATTCCATTCTCGACAGTCCCAAGCATTTGGTTGGACTGCAAGTCTATTTGAAGGCGTTACATGTAAGGGTATATACAAGAGAGGGGGAAAAAAACACAATTGTAAAGGTGAGAAGACCTAGTGAAGTGACAATTATTGGCAAACTGTCACCCCACAACTGAATAATGAACAAAGCCCATAAAAACTTGGGGTTTGACGTATTTAACTGGGTCTTGTTCCATCTTCAAAATAGGGCAGCCGAGAGTCACCACGTTATCCACAATCTCCGGTACCTCAATACAAATAAAGCTCAACGTTCTGCCATCTCTCTTTTCAAAGTGATATTGTACAAAAATAACATGCACAATTTGCTGAAATGATCTGCTACTTTTTTGCGTATTAAAATCCACCACCAAGTTACATACAGAAAACTTTGCAATGTTTTCAGGTTGCAAATTTGGCAGAGTTCATACTTGTTTATTTATGAAATCTTAATTTCAGGTTTCACAGCTATGAGACAATGTTGAAAAAGATGGATATTTCACGTTCTCTATCATATATATCAATATACATGTATAAATGTACTATGAATTAAATAAACAATAGTCAGGAGTGTGTGATCACAATGTTAGTTGCTGCCAAATCACAGCTTTTTAACCCACCCTTGAGCACTAAATAACACACAAGCACAGAGATTTGACATAAAAAGGACAAAATGATCACCAAAAGGATTTTAAAACCCTCTAATAAATTCGGCTAAGAGAGAGACAGACTTAAATGCAGAGCTCATGTACACCATTTCTCACAGGTCCCCAAAAAAGTGTAAGACCTAGATGAAGATTAACATGATTAATCATTTTGACTCTGATCAAAGGGGTCACCGCTGCTTCAACTGCAAGCAGTGAGAGCATCATCTACCCAGTAATCATGCCACATTGAGCAGACAAAGGCAGGTGCAGAGTGTCAAGCTTTCCACCAAAATGGGCATGAGGGCTAATGCCACCACAGCCAAAGCTCTGCACCAATGCTTTCGACACGGTTTTGCAACCAGTTGGCGTTATGATAGGCACGTCTGTTGGACTTGGTATTGCTTGGACAGATTCGGGATGGAGAGATGGAGGGGGGAACTAGGGTGACAAGATACAACAATCACTCTTTGAGAAGCTTGTAGAGAGGACCCATTCAAAAAGGGAGCCTAGCAGATTCAGTACCTTAACAGAAAAATCAATGCCTCAACCTGCAAAGACTGAAAACATGCCACTACACCTTCAGAGAGATACAAAACTATCTGAACAGCAACAACCTATGCCCTTTCTCTTTGAGCCCCTGCCACAAACACAAGAGGGATAAATAAAATGAATAGGTAACAGTTGAGAAACAATCAGAAAAGGCAACACTGCTGGTTCTGTTGGATCTTTCTTCGCTTTGCCTACCTCTCCACTGGGGGATGGGGGTTACATTGTTGTCGTCATTAACAATAAGCAAGTTAGCAGTCCACCCTAACCCTTTCCTCACACCCCCTTTTCCTTTCTAAATCCCTGTCTCTTTCCTCTGCTCCCGGTCGATCTAGAACTCAGCAAACTCCTTTGCACATTTCTCTGTGAAGGAGACTCTGATTTCCTCTTCCTCGTAATCGTCAAAGTTGCTTGTGTCGCCAGGGCCTTTGCACTTGGGAATAAAGGGAGCCTCCACCTGAAATACACAGGACAATCAAATCCATTGGTCAATAGCATGTTGTAACAAGTAGAAGTTAAGGTGTGCAGCACAAACTATTTGCTAATGATTCCTATGAGAATAAAAGATATTTGCACAAGATTTAGACTCAATTACCACTGCATATGGAACTTAGGCTGATTAACATTAAAACAAAATGAATTATACATTTTCACCTTCTCCTGTACATTAAAGGAGAAGTCAACCCTTTGCACACCCTCTGTTTTGACCATATCGGTCTTAAACCTTGAGGTTTAATGCACTCCAGGAGTTATTTTACAATGAAGTGTTGGTATTTTGTTTTCTTTTTTTTTCTTGCATCCACTTTCCCCTCAGTCTGCCTCATTTATTTCTACTCCTGTTACTGATTTCCTCCATTTCCTAGGATGACTTCTGACAGGCCCAAAAGAACAAAAAGTTAACTTGCTGAATGCAGTTGAGGGTTACAAGTGTAGGTGGATACACCAACAGCGATCGTGCAAGAACAAGCAGGAAAGTGAGAGTTTTTGCAGTGTTAAAAAAAGACCCGTGCCCCTTATTCAAAGCATGGCTGCATTTGCATAGTAGACTATCGCTAGAGAAATTAGGGTGTCTGTCTTGTTGAACTATGGTGCAAATCATTAAGTCTAGACAGAGGCTCTTGCCCTTTAATTCCGGGAAATTGATGCTAAAACCCTCCGTTTATCATTTGTCTCAAATAGATGAACAATTTTTTCATCCATCTCTGTTATGCACAAGAAGGAAAAAACATAAAATGCAACAACAAACACAGGGACAAAAATGCATTGTGCACTGCCTGTGGCTTTGTCTTTTCTTGTTGTTGTTGTATTTGTTTTTAAAACAGAGCCACTGCTTTGGGTTGATTTTTCCTTTAAACCTAACCTTAGCAAATTTTTACACATGGTTCTTCAAATAAAGCAAGCTCAGTGGTCTTCACCCAAGTGTGTTTATTCTGTATATTTACTCCATTTTGTTTAGATCAGACCATCCCACAGAGGTCAGTGTTTGTTTAGTTTTAGAGGTGTCCAGGTTTGCTTGGAGCATTCATATACAAACACACACACACCTTTAAGCCATGTTTATTTTCAATTGTCACATTTCTTCTAGCAAACTGTCATCTGACCTCCCACATTAAAGGGGAAGGGGTGGCTACTTTTACACATTGTTGTATGAGGGCTGGCCCTTTTACCTTCCTCTGGTAGATGGCAATCCAGTCAGTTGTGGCGAACCACTTGTGGCCCTTGATATCATTGACTCCGTTCCTGAGGTTGCCAAAGCGCTTGGTCAGGTCCACCTGCAGCAAATTTCTCAACAGGTCCTTCAGGTCTGAGCTGAAGTGGGAAGGGAAGCGAACCTGCAGACAGCCACAGAAACGTGACAGGGTTGTGGTTTGGCTGTGTGATAGAGTGTGTTCTCAAGCCATGCTTTTTGGACTACAACAAGACAATGTTATTATCTGACAACAAGAGAAGTGCTTGACTGGTTTTAGTGCTATAGCTTTTCACCCATTTTCTTAATTTCCCTTCAACTCAAAACAACGTCCTCCTGGTATGCTCCTCCAGTCGAGTAAGAGGCTCTCACCTACATGTGCAAAGTGAACAAGTGTACTGATTTATGTGAAGTGACATTTTTTGTCTAAAGTCTACCGTATGTCTTGTATAGTAGCCCTTGCACTGAATATGTAGTCCTGTTGTCCCTTTGCCATGTGCATTGGTATATTCTTGTGTCATTTAAAGATTTACTGATACGTTTTTTGCACCGTCACCAAGACAAACTCCTGTACTACTGCACTTGGTAACTGCACTTGGTGAATAGACTGATTCTGATTCAAACTTGCTCGGCATGAAACTCAGTTGTAAAATCTATTCACTCTGGATTATTTGGGTTGATTCAGTGCTCCTGTTGCTGTCAGCGTGTATGCAGCCATGAGGCAGGTCCAACTTCGAATCATGACAAAGCCAGGAAGCCAACAGTTTTATGAAAGGTAACGTTGGCTTCATCCAATATTCTGATTAAAAAGGGAAACTAACAATAGCCTTCCGGCACAAAATGTGTTTTCATTCACCGCTGTGGTTGTGGGCAAAAGGTGAAAATAGAGTTAACCAGCAGTGTGTGAATTTGAAAATACAAGATTCTGTCTAGGTGTGGCTCTGCGTATGCAGGTTTTGCTGCAATATCTCAAAAAAACTATAACAGAAACTGTATGTTTATGAGATGAGCACAGGTAGAATCTCGTCATTCTGTCATAAGGTTCAGATAATTTATTATGATTCACTTCCAAATCTTAGTCTTCAAGCACATCAAGACAACACGGTAACAATAAAATCAGTCATTATAGTTTTTTCTATTTGAATGAGCCTAGAGAATAATATGGTAAAGTTACATTTCATTAGTATTTTATATGTTTTGTAAACAAAGCCAAAGTTGATATCAGAGCAAAGTAACAAAAGTTACTTTCAAGTTGAATAAAGAATTTTCATGTTATTAACTGATTTCACTTTACAAACTCATTTCATCATTACAAAAAACCCTCTGAATATTTAAATAATCAGATTACAGCACCCGCTTCAGATATGGTACGACCAGTATTCCACTGTTTGTCTGTAATTTGCCCAAAGTTAAGATAATTTCATTATCTGAAGATAATTTTGGAACTTGACTGTCTCTAGTTTGCAGAACTCAGTGTCTGTTTCTCCACTGGATGTGACTGCTGTGCTTGTCTGATCTTAGCCTCTATTTCTGCTCGTCTCTGTTCATAGTCTGTCTCCTCTCTGCTGCACTCCTCGGTGTTTGTGGTGCTCTAAACCTGTGACAAAACTGTGATTTAGTATATGAGCTACAAATCCCAGCTGAACCCATCTTTGGAGCTACAGCTCTGCTGCTAGTGATGGTTGAGGGATATTCAACAGCCAACTGAGTAATTCTGTGTTGCAGTCGGGCTTTGATACATCGATTAAGACAGAAGCTACTGGACAGCTACAGACACCCCGAAGTTCACGACTGGACATCAAATAGAACCATACATACAGAGATGAAATGTTCTTTCTGGACCACAACTTTTTATCTAAATATTAAAACCCTAAATTATTCTTTAAAAAATAAAATAATTAAGTTCTACCAGATTTAATAAGATTGAGTTATTCGCATATCCTTAATCTTTGAAGGTTAAGATTGGGGTTTACTGCGAAATAGTGAGTCTGTGTGTGGCTTTTGTGTGACTGTGTGTTTATCAGAGAAAAATAATCTTTTCAAGGAAGGAGAAAGAGCAATTAACCACAGTAAATATGATGTCTTTTCCCTCATGCTGTTACCACAGCGCCATCGGCATCACAAGGAGAAATAATGTCAGTAACTCAGACATCAGACTCCTCACTCCTCAGTATGTTTGTGTTAACAAACCTCATAACAGTTTATAAGTCTTGAGAATATTATTTTCAACAAACCATCTGTTATCTGCAGGATCCACTTAATACAGGAAGCAAAAGCTTCATTATTGTGGCAATCTAACCATGACTTTAAACATTTACACCTTAGCTGTAAATGTTTCACACAACTTCCACAGTCCTTTTGGTGTACACAGGAAAAAAATACACCATCTGTGAAACTTTTGCTCATATCTGCAGAAAACCATTGTTTTGAATGTAATTAATATATATTTTATCTACCAAAAAGGTAGAACTTTCTGGTCTTGGTGCACAGCCCTGTCTGAGAATAAATGGAATAAATGCAACTTTTAAATGTATTTTGAAATAGGTTTTAGCTTGCTAACTGAAGCTTGTACGTCCATAAATTCACTGAGGAACTGTACAGAATCTTGCTCAATCAAGCCTTTGCTCAGTCTACATCTGAATATCAAAATAAATACATGAATAAATAATTGAATACATTTGAAGAAAAAACACAGCAACATTACTAGTAACCTTCCACACACTCACCTTCCCTGATACAATCTTCTCGTAAATCTGAATAGGCTGGTCTGCAAAGAAGGGGGGGTAGCCAGCAGCCATCTCATAAATCAGCACTCCCAGAGCCCACCAGTCCACTGCTTTATTATAACCCTGGGAGACAGAGAGAGGAAATAGAGGGCAGTCAGATATGTCCTTAAACAATTACTCACCAGCATTTGAGTTCAGTTTTACGTATTACATCAAGCTGTAGTAAAACAAACTTTTATAAACATGCACATCAAGCATCAACTCCTTTTAGTGGTGTTGCAGACCAAGATGAACACCTACTTTACTGAGGATGATCTCTGGTGCCAGGTACTCTGGGGTCCCGCAGAGCGTCCAGGTTCGGCCTTTCACTCTTTTTGCGAATCCAAAATCTGTTACCTAGAGCACAGGGTCGACATGCTCAGATTACAGACCACGAACTGTTTAATGACAGTTCATGTTCTTACTATATAGTGGCATTTGTGACTCTATATGAATGTAATACATACATTTTAAACACCTATGAATGCGGTTGGGCAGTATATCAATATTGTATTAATTTTGTGATATAAGACGAGGTATTTCACCACTATTTTCTCAACTTATTGGGCTGTTCCACCTGTTGTGTTATTACTTGTCTCCACCTGCTTGTCCACATTATGTCCACATTACTAATGATTGTTTATCAAAAATCTGACAGTGTAAACATTCTGTGAGAGCATCAGTAGTCATTCCCACAATATTGTCTCAATATCAATATGCAATGCCTTCCGCAGTGTTTAGCTCATTACTGTCATAACCACAGTTTTGAAGAGGCAAGTCTATTTGAAATTTTCAAGGGACGAAATGTTATATCTCCGGAATGGAAGGTAGTAGAGACACAGGTTAAAGACCAAGGAGTTCAGAGATCCCAAATAAATACATAAATAAATAAATAAACAAAACCCAGGCAGACCTTAGTTCCAGGTTGTTAGGAGGTTCAATAGGAGATTTCAATCATTAACCGTGGTGATTTTTTTTTTTTCACCACGGAAAGAAAAAAAAACTCATTACTGCCATTACAGCCCTAATTGTGATATTTGATTTTGTCCATATCACCCAGCCCTATCAATGAACTTTTAATGATAACTGTTGATTGGAAAAACAAATGCCTCACCTGTATGTAGCCTTGCTGGTCAATGAGCAGGTTCTCCGGCTTCAGGTCTCGGTAGATGAGATCCAGCGAGTGAAGGTATTCAAAGGTCAGTACAATCTGGGCTGCGTAGAAGCGGGCGTGTGGTTCACTGCAAGACAGGTCAGCGGGTTAGACCTCAGTCACAATATTTACTGTCAAACAGTGGCACACTGGGAAGATCACTCACCTGAATCTGCCAATTCTCCTTAAGTGTGAGAACATCTCACCGCCTGGAACATACTCCATTATCATATACAGATTAGTGTTGTCCTGTAGAGAGACAAACAGATGTTCGATGTTACCATTCTGCACATGCATACAAAAGCAAACTGGACATGCATCGAAGATTTACAGAAAAGCTATTCAGTGCATACCTTGAAAGAGTGTTCCAGTCGCACCAAAAAGGGGAAGCTGACGGCTTGCAGGATACGTTTCTCATTCAGAGTGTGTTCTATCTGCTTCAGCTTCACCACCTGAGGGGAAAACAGGACAAAGTGGGATGTCAAGACGGCTGGACAGAACATTACAGAAGTCAAAGTGAAGGAGGAATACTACTCGATTCACGAACACACTTATGATGTTTGTATATCCTTGGGCTGTCTGGTGGGCATGTGAACATGAGCACCTCTGTCCCAAAGCAATGTCTCATATTTATGGCATTGCATGATATTAATATAAACTTTTACAATCAAGTGATCCTCATGCTATTCTAGTATTACTGTTTCTCAGTTGGGAAATCAGGAAATGTACTCATAACTCTGGAAAAATCACTGTACCACAGTCATGCTGTTATTAGCCATGAGACTGCTTGCTGGTATGGCATCACAGATTAGGGGTAACTGTGACAGGACACAGGGTGACTAATAAGTGCATATTTTCTGGCTTAGAGCTGTTAGTATCCAAATCTAAAGTTTATTTGCACATAAAATTTGATGTAATTATTTTATGTCACTATAAAACAAGTCCAACTGGTGGTTAATTCAGCAGGTCCAGGCTGTATACTTGTGAATATGCCACTGCAAATCATTCTTGGCTCTCTGGTGTCTTGTTTCTGTCATAGAGTTGCTCATACAAATACCAGTGAAGACTGTCTGACTCCTGAGGCTATAAAATAGCATGTGAGTTCTTGAAATTGAGTTAAGAGAGATGCTCGTGTTCAGAAATAGAGGCTGGGCTGCACATCCGAGGCATGAAATTCATAACCCGAGCAGTATTCTTCTGTGATGGCCATGTTCAGCTCACTCCTCAGAGTAGTAGTACCTTTTGTTTGTCAAGTATTTTCATGGCAAAATGCTGGCCCGTTTCTTTGTGCTTGACGAGCATGACTCGACCGAATGAACCTGTGCCTAAGGTCTTCAAACGGTCAAAGTGGTCCAATGCCGCAGTTTGCTGAAAGAGAGAAAGAGCATGTTGACCAGCAGTTTGTGATTTACCTTAGGTGCTGCTGCTTCAACTAAAACTTAAATATCATGTAAAAAAGGATATGTACTAAATATAAACTATAAACAGTTTTGGTTCCATGTTTCACATCCCTCATCATTTTTCCACAGAAATTCCTGTGCACAAACTTGTTTACATGCCTGTTAAGAGAGCACTTTTTCCCCACCATAAATTGCTCTCAGACCAATGATTTTCTTATATGAACAGTATCTAACTAAACTGTGTCATTTTATATTTGTATTTTTTGTTAAGTGTAATTGTCATTAGCTCATGGATTCTACTTGAGAAATGCACTGTAACCACAGAAAAGGTTCCACATTAGTCCAGCAGAGGGCACACTGCCACTGTCCAATAAAAAATAAACACTGGTAGGACTACTTGTGTAAGTCTGCCTTTAAGAGTGAGCAAGGATGTGAAACCAGAGGTCAGTCTCTCCCTTTCCCTTTCTCTCTCTCTCTCTGTCACTCTCTCTCACCTGTGCTGGATTCTCCCATTTCTTGAGAAAATCTTCTTTGGCTTTGGCAAGAAATTCCTTCACTGTAACGAGAAAGGAAATGCAAATTCAAGATAGTGAGTTCATCCATTTCACACTGATGACTACCAACTCTGATCTGTTGAGACATTTTCTGCCAGGTCACCTCAGCCGATCCCCAAGACACAGTTCATATTCTACAATGTGGAGGAATTGACATGATCTACCGATGACTGAGTGTAGCAGAAACATTAATATGTAGCAATGGCCTGTAATAACTTCACCGAGCCCAAGTAACTACATCTATTCCAACCATGACAGCACAAGATGAATCAACACTGGGTAATTTTATTAAATAAATGCTGACAGTGAAAACAACTGAAAACACAACAATACTGCTTTTCAACAATGCTTTAGCTGGGGTGATCCTGAGGTTTACCTAAAGGCTGATATTGCCCTGTTTCATAATTTGGGCTTGGATAGGATAGGGTGGGTCTGCGCAGCCTCAAGATGTCATTTTCATTCATTTGCATTTACTTGCATCTCAAGTTCAAGCACGACCAATGCTTAACCCTCCAGGAAATTTTACATACCTGGTAGCAAGAAGCAACTGGTCTAAAATATAATGCATTTCTTTTCAAAATTATACAAAACATATGTAAATATGTTAAAATTAATGTAGAATGCCTCAGAAACAACACTCCATATCAAAGTCCACCACTCATCCAAAAGTGATTGCACTGTTTGCTGCAGCCCTGTGGCGCAACCTAGCACTGCCTACAGTATGCAAAGACCTTTTTTTTTTTTTTTTTTTTTAAATTGTGATATAAGGATCAAATGGACTCAAATAGCCTTGTATACTACAGCACTGAACGTTGTCTACAGCGATAACAGATGTTTGCGTCCGCATATCACACTCCATTTGCCCTACAGTACATGTGCTAGAGGCAACACTGGCACACACACAACATGACAGTGGAGAGAGGCACTTGTGAAGTATGGCATAAAAGAGTTTGGATATGTAGCGGTTTGATTCTAAATTTATTAACTGATGTCTTGATGTAAGCAACAAAACTGAATGAAGTGACTGCTGATCGTCTGTTTTGGATGTATATTTGCTTTGTATACAGTTTCTGACCAGCTGCTGCTTGCTGCACAGTATGTGGTCAACCCCTCATCCAAGTTTCTTCTCAGACTCAAGATGGAAGTGAATGTATATGAATTGTAGTGACATTGAGGCCTTTTAGTTCAGGCTGGAGTGACTCTGCTCCACAGGTGATCTAGCGCACCCGGCTCTACAGTCAGGCTTCTTCCCCTTTCAAACAAAAATGATCTGTGGTCTAAAAGTCCAGTTAACATAGGGCTACAAAGTTTCTAGGGCACAGCTAGTCCTACGCTGTGGGAGCTACTGACTTGGCATTTACAGTAACAAACACATACATGCTTATGGAGACCGACTGACATGTGTGCCTGTGGACAGATCATTAAGAGCTTGGCACACACAGCGTCAAATGCAGAAGTTCAGTTTTCTTGCCCTTATCTTTATGGGGTTAATCACAGTGCTCTGTGGGAACACGCAGATAATCAGTCCTTCCTCATTCCTCTATCTGTGTGCTTGTGTTAAGGACGCTGCCTTCTCACTGCTATTTCCACTGTTAGCCTGGAATACAAGATGGTGGAGGATGGTATAAACATAAAACTACTGAACAGGCTAGTCAGTATGAGTTTCAACTGCTGACCAGCTGGTAGTTTATGATGATGTTAAAAACAGGACGTTAATGAAAGAATACAGTTCTGAGCCTGAAAAGTTGTTCAAGGGGAAATGTGAACAATGAATTCAATTAAGTCTATTAAGAATTTAAAA